>CAUYRT010062906.1:0-36048 GCA_963574885.1 Lepilemur ruficaudatus | reverse complement strand
TCCTGCTTTCCTATGTATTCCCTGACTTAAAATTTCCATACTATTTTTTAAATGCTTACAAGAACAGTAGATGCTGAAGTTATTTTAAGCTGTATCTTATGGCTGGAATTACTTTGTCATTTCTATGTCCTATATGAAAGTGTGAAATGAGCATGAAGTGTAAATTAATATAAAGAGAATAGCCTGACCATGTTACAAATACACACAAAATACCGGGTGTCGTAGTGATAATAGCAGTTTGGGTGTCCTGCGGGAGAGAAGGGCCATCCCAAATACAGCATTACCCAGGGGCTCCTTTAGCATATAATGTACTGCAGGCCTTTTTTTCTTTGCAAGAAAAACACTTTCAAATTGCATTTTCTGAGAGAGTCTGGTCGCTTTGATATTGGTCGAGTTATCTAAAAGAACCAGGCGCTAGGCTGTTCAACTGCCTGTTGTACGCAGCTATTTTGACCTGGAGGCCAGTTTGAAGGCAGAACGTTCTTTATCCTTCTCTTTCTCCCATCTCCCCCACCGCCCATGGCCCTCCACGGAGGCAAACTCACAGCCTTCTGCCTAACTTTTCTGGAAGAACAGGATCGGAGAAGGAGGAAAATGCAATAATAGGTGAGTCCCGCCTAATTCTTTTGAGTTTGGGAACTTGCCTTTATCTTGATGGCAACACCTCTGAATTAACAACTTAACAGAAGTCTCCTAAGTGTCCCAGGCCTGTGTCTCAGCCCCTATGTGCCCCCTGTGGCTCGGGACACAGGGGAGAAAAAGTCCCCAAACCTCGACACTCTACAAAGAGCAGGGCCACCGCCTCACCAAATGGGATGGCACCTGTATAGCATAATTTGAGTGTAGATGGATTTGACTGCAAATGCTAACTCAAATCCTAAACGATGTTGGTGTCGGGGCTCAGAGAACCATACGCCAACGTCTGGCACTTTGGTGTGCTGAGCGCTCTGAGATACAGGAGATTCGAAGGCCTCAGAAGCAGCCTCAGAAACAAAGTCTCTCTGTGTCCTTCTCCTGCCCTCTGTCTCCTGCCGCCTCCTTCTCCCCCAAAGCAAGTCACAGAAACCAGAATTCCTCTGCTCCAAGGCAGGCCAGAGAAACTAGAGCCCTCTCCCCTAAAGGAAGCTATAAACTCTAGAAAGTTTACCTTTTCCCATCTCTCTTCTCCCTTGAAGACCCTCATTCCAGAAGCGTCCTGCTCTGCCCCCAGGAGGAAAAAATGCTGCACAGAGAGGCCGAGAAGGGTCTGAACACACACAGGCCTCGCTGGCCCCCCAGCACGTCAGTGTCAGCGCACACGCTGTGTCCAGTCACATTTCTACACGGCCGTCTGTTCCTCATCAAACCTAAGCATAAAAACAGTTTCCCCAGGTTCTTGGGTCTGCATGTTGAAGGCTGCTATGTCACATAAAGCTGATTAAATAAATCTGTCATATTTTTCTCCCATTAACCTGTTTTGTCATAGGCACAGTGGCCGTAACCCTCGTGATGGGAAGGAGAGGGGTCCCGCTTTCCCACACCTACAGTTTCTGGCTCCCAACATGGGGCAGCTGAGACACCTGAGTTGCTCCAGGGCCTGCAGACGAGACCCTGGGACAACTGGAAAGAGGCCGGAAAAGAAAATGGGAGAACTTTTTACCAAGGCCAGCTCTCCCGGAGCTCTGCCTATAGTGCCCGGTCAAGAATGGAGGGTAAAAGTTGCTCTTTATTCCTTACTTCTCAGATTCAGCTGAGCAGGAGAAAATCATTTCTATGGGCTGGTTCTTGGGTGGAGCAATGCTGCTGATTTTATTAGTATTATTATTTTTGGTATGAGTGTTCTTGGTTTTTGATGCCTTTCCTCCCAGAGATGGTCTTTGTTTTCCTTCATCTCTGTGTCTTGTGTCTTTGTCATCAGGCAAGAACACAGCCACAGGTCCTCATGAGCCTGTTCTCTGATCAGCTTCACACACTGGTGAGTCCCACTTCTCACCACACTGGCATCTGTTTAGATAAACTTTGCTGTGTGTCCCTAAGACAAAACCCGGATGAGGTTCTCCTTTCATCTTGTTCTGTGTCCTGAGAGTTTGGCTTTGTGACCAGTGAGAATATCCTCTCTGGTCTCTGCCAGCCGGGCTGGGGTGGGAGGAGGGGTGAGTGTTGGCCGCCAGCTGAGAGCTGGAGCCCCACGTTCCCTACGTCCCATGATGCCAGCTCCCAGGGGAGGGTGTGTTTTAAGATGTCCCAGTCTATGAGGGGCTTTTGTTGCCTCTACCTTTGTTGCTAGGATTAGGGCTGGGAAACTCCCACCCCAGTATTACTTAAGTGTCACAGATTAGCAGATCTGTGACTGGAGGCGTCCCAGGGAGACCAGGGACACCCTTTACACAAACACCGTCTATCCTTAACTGGCCACAGCAATGAAGGTCGTTGCCTTCTTAATCTATTCCTGGGAGTGAACATTTTGGATCATGGGGGCCGAATCTCCTGTGTCCACTTTGAGAATGTCACTTGCGTCCACGCTATCAAACCTGGGAAGTTACCTCTGGGTCTTTCCATGAAAAGGGTTATGCATTTGAATCACCTTTTGGAATAAATAAAAATTTTTAGAGAGCTCTCATCCTAAACAACTGTCTTAACATTTGTAAGAAGAATAAATTTGCACTGTGACTCTTGGTCTTGGGGCACCCATTTGTTATGATCCTTTCTTCCCTATGGATAGCTATTGCTTTCCTGTTTGTCTCATTTTGGGTCCTGAGAACTTGGTGTGGCTTTCCACCTGCTGGGGACGGACACACAGGTTGCCAGGCCTGAGAATATAGGCAGTCAACCAAAGAAAATGGTCAGACAGAAATGTTGGTTGGACCCCATTTGCAGCTGGTGCACCAACAGTTGCCAGCTCCCAGGGAGTTGCATGAGTCTTTCTTCTTTCCACTGTCTTTGCCAGTGGCTCTCCATCTTGACAGGGCTGCATCTTTTTTCACCTCTTTGGAAACAATCTGTGTATCCTTGGTTAAGTCATAAAAGGCTATTGGCCGGGCATGGTGGCTCATGGCTGTAATCCCAACCCTTTGGGAGGTTGAGGCAGGAGGATCACTTGAAGCCAGGAGTTCAAGTTCAGCCCAGGCAACACAGTGAGACCCTGTCTCTACAAAAAATTTAAAAAACAATTATCCAGACATAATGGTGAGCAGCTGTAGTCCCAGCTATTTGCTTGAGCCCAGGAGTTCCTCACTACACACAGAGGCTGGAACCACACTCCTTGTACAATCTGCAGAACCATGAGCCAAATAAACTTCTTATCCTTATGAATTACTCAGCCTTAGGTATTTCCTTTGTAGCAACGCAAAACAGACTAACACACTGACTGCCCAAAGCAGTCTACAGATTCAATGCAATTTCTCTCAAAATACCAATGACATTCTTCACAAAAATAGAAAAAATAATCCTAAAATTTATACAGAACCACAAAGGACCCAGAATAGCCAAAACAATCATGAGCAAAAAGAACAGAGCTAGAAGCATCACATTACCTGGCTTCAAATTATACTACAAAACTACAGTAACCAGAACAGCATGGCATTGGCCTAAAAACAGACCCATACACCAATAAAACAGAATAGAAAATCTAGAAATAAACACACACATTTACAGTCAACTCATTTTTGACAAAGATGCCAAGAACATACATTGGGGAAAGGGCAGTCTTTTTGAGAAATGGTTCTGGGAAAATTGGACAACCACATGTGGAAGAATGAACCTAGACCCCTACCTCTCATCGTACACAAAAATCAAATCAAAATGGATTATAAGCTTAAATCTAAGATCTGAAACTATGAAATTACTACAAGAAAACATTGGGAGAAACCTTCAGAACATTGGTCTGGGCAAAGATTTCTTGAGTAAGACCTCAAAAGCACAGAAACCCAAGGAAAAATGGACAAATGGAATCACATCAAGCTAAAAAGGTTCTGCAGCAAAGGAAACAATCAACAAGGGCATGAAACGACCTACAGAATGGGAGGAAATATTTGCAAACCACCCATCTGACAAGGGATTAATAAACAGAATTTATAAGGAGCTCAAACAACTCAATAGGAAAAAATATCCAATCTGATTAAAAGCATTATCAGAAGATCTGAATATATATTTCTCAAAAGACACACAAATGGCCAACAGATATATGGAAGAATGCTCAACATCACTAATCATCAGAGAAATACAAATCAAAACCACATGCAATATCATCTCACCCCAGTTATAATAAAATGGCTTTTTTCCAAAAAACAGGCAATAACAAATGCTGGCAAGGATGTGGAGAAAGGAATTCTCACATGCTGTCGGTGGGAATGTAAATTAGTACAGCCACTATGAAGAGCAGTATGGAGGCTCCTCAGAAAACTAAAAATAGAGCTACCATATGATCCAGCAATCCCACTATTGGGTATATAGCCAAAAGAAAGGAAATCATTATATTGAAGAGATAACTGGACTCTCATGTTTACTGCAGGAGTATTCACAACAGCCAAAATATGGAATCAACCTAAGTGTCCATCAACGGGTGAATGAATAAAGAAAAGTTGGTACATATACACAATGGAATATTATTCAGCCATAAACCAAAATGAAATCCTATCACTTGCAACAATGTGGATGGAACCGGAGGACATTATGTTAAGTGAAATAAGCCAAGCACAGAAAGATAAATATCACATGTTCTCACTCATATGTAGGAGCTAAAAAGAAATTGAACTCATGGAGACAGAAAGTAGAATAGTGGCTGCCAGGAGCTGGAAGGGTAGTGGGGAGCAGGGGACAAAGAGGGGATGGTTGATGGGTACAAAAATACAGTTAGATAGAAGCAGTAAGATGTAGTGTTCAGTAGCACAATAGGGCGACTATAGTTAACTATAGTTTATTGTGTATTACAAAATAACTAAACGAGTGGAATTGGAATGTTCCAAACACAAAGAAATGATAAATGCTTGAGGGGATGGATATCCCAATTAACCTTATTTGATCATTAAAAATGTTTGATGTACGCCTGAACCAAAATATCACCTGAACCCCACAAATACGTATAACTATTATGTATCCATGATAATTTAACAACAAAAAATGTAAAAGAGATTAAATGAATATTTTATTTAGTTCATTTGTTGAGGAAATCAGGCAGATTTTATACTGGTTTGATATGGTTTGGATATCTGGCCCCTCCAAATCTCATGTTGAAATTTGATCCCCAGTATTGGAGGCGGGGCCTGGTGGGAGGTGTTTGGGTCATGGGGGTGGATCCCTCTGGAAGGGTCTGGTGCCCTCCCCGTGTCACTCTAAAAGTTCCTGCTGAGAGCTGGATGTTTAGAGGGGCCTGGCACCTCCTCCTCCCTCTCCAGCTCCTCTTCTGGCCTGTGCCAAGCTTCTCCTGCTTCACCCTCGGCCTTGACTGGAAGTTCCCTGAGGCCCTCAGCGGGAGCTTGTGCCGGCGCGATGCTTGTTCGGTCTGCAGAACCGTGAGCCACATAAGCCTCTTTTCTTTGTACATTACCCAGCTTCAGGGAGGTCTTTTTTCTTTTTTTTTTTTGAGACAGAGTCTCACTCTGTTGCCCAGGCTAGAGTGCCGTGGCGTCAGCCTAGCTCGCAGCAGCCTCAAACTCCTGGACTCAAGCGATCCTCCTGCCTCAGCCTCCCAAGTAGCTGAGACTACAGGCACGCGCCACCATGCCCGGCTAATTTTTTCTATATGTATTTTTAGTTGGCCAATTAATTTCTTTCTATTTTTTAGTAGAGTCGGGGGGTCTCGCTCTTGCTCAGGCTGGTCTTGAACTCCTGACCTTGAGCGATCCTCCTGCCTCGGCCTCCCAGAGTGCTAGGATTTTAGGCGTGAGCCACCGCGCCCGGCCAGGGAGGTCTTTATTAGCAAGGCAAAAAGGACTAACACGTGGTTCAGAAAAGAAGCCAAGAAGCATAAATTTATATGGAGTCATAGAACTGTGGCTATGAACTGTAAACGAGGCAAAACTGGTTTTTTCCACAAGTTGGGGAGGGGCGTCTGAGGGGCTTCTATCGGACAGGACGGAATTTCGTATGGCTGTTCTGTTATCTA
Organism: Lepilemur ruficaudatus; assembly: GCA_963574885.1. Lineage (NCBI taxonomy): Eukaryota > Metazoa > Chordata > Mammalia > Primates > Lepilemuridae > Lepilemur > Lepilemur ruficaudatus. Next base: position 29,966 of record CAUYRT010062906.1, on the reverse strand, counting down.
CAGTTTGCTGAGTTGTAAAATAGCTCAGAATCTGACTCAGAATCAGAAGGGAAAAAAATCCGACTCCAATAAGGCAGCAGTGCAAGTTGTAGATGATGCACAGTTCTCCACTGGAACACTTTTTTTTCCTACCACCGAGGGCATGTGCAGCAGTAATTTTCTGCTTTTTTATTTCTTATTTCCTAGAGTTAGATCACACGGAAACCGCCCTGCTGCGGCTCTGGCCTGTTGTGAGTGCACTAAAAATTAAGGTCCTGTGTCCTGCAAAAAAGCTCCAGGCTCCAGAGACAAGCAAAGCTGTTTGCTAAGAGTCAATGTACCTCGCATCAAAGAAAGACCCAGCCGTGCAGCCGGCGCACCACCTCCTGCCACTGGAGCTCATTTTCCCAGGTCCAGGTTCAGTGTCCCTGGCTTGGCTGGCTTTAGGTCTGCAGCCCTGGACCTGCTGGGAGGGAAATTGGCCAGTGCAGTGGATCCGACTCAATTTCACTCCCAGCAGGCTGCTCGGGTGATAGTCCCCGACCAGCAGAGCCGCGCCACCAGCTCCCAGTATCGAGTCCTGGTGCTCTGTTCAGTAACAAAAAACAAATTCTTTCCACAACATCTTCTCCAATTCTTGAGACTCACCAGAAGGCCGTGCACACTAATTTGGGACCCCTCACCCTCACCCATTTCTGAGCTCATGGAGATGTTAGTCCTAATGTTGCGCCTTCGTGTGGACAGTGGCCGGGCATTTTGCCTGTGACGGTAATTGCCAGGTAGTGTCTTGCTTCTTAGTAATTCAGTACACAAGGAAGGTAATCTGGAATTGTGATTTTTATTGACTGAACTGCCTGGCTTCCGTGGATTAGTGAGTGGATTCAGCTGCTCCTGTTGCTGCCTTCCAGCATTTTGGAGGGGATCAGAATATGCCACCCCAAAAATATGCCATTATGGCATAAGGATCATTTTGTTCTGAAGGCAATTAAGAAAGAGCACACACTAGAGGAACTCTCTCTCCTCCCCCTGTCTAAAAGTAGGACATACATTTCCCTTTGTAAAGGCGGCCTCCTCTCCAGATGTCTCCCATACCAGGAAGAGACCGACTCCAGACGACTTTTGTCCACATAGCAAATCTTATCTACCACACATTCCTAGTCACTTGCCCACAATTTACCACCCCCAGAAACCCAGAGCCTGCTCTCCTTTCTCTTTTGTATAGTTACCTCTCCACAATTTATTTTCCTCTGTTAAAATGGTATGTAAGCCCCTGGGCCGGGCGTGGTGGCTCATGCCTGTAATCCTAGCACTCTGGGAGGCCGAGGTGGGAGGATCATTTGAGCTCAGGAGTTCAAGACCAACCTGAGCAAGAATGAGACCCCGTCTCTACTAAAAATAGAAAGAAATTAATTGGCCAACTAAAAAAGTATATATATGGAAAAAATTAGCCGGGCATGGTGGCACATGCCTGTAGTCCCAGCTACTTGGGAGGCTGAGGCAGAAGGATTGCTTGAGCCCAGGAGTCTGAGGTTGCTGTGAGCGAGGCTGACGCTAGCCCAGGCAAAGTGAGACTCTATCTCAAAAAGGAAAAAAAAAATGGTATGTAAGCCCCTGGATTAAACTACTTCTTTGGGTTTTCACTTCATTTCTGGGTAGCCCCTGTGCATATAAAGTTGAAAACATCACACTTGCATGCCTTTTTCTCATGTTAATTTGTCTTTTGTCAGTTTAATTCACAGGCTCCAGCCACAGAACCTAAGAGGGTACAGAAGAAGCTTTCCTCCCCTACACTTTACCTGCTCCAAATCAATCCCCACCTTGGACTTCCTACTTACCAGGGCTGAGGCAAGTGAAGCATTCTCACCCCTGCTGCAAAACTTAAGTGCCCCCCCAAAAAACCCCATAATTAAAATAATATTTTAATATATTTTTAGAAATAAAAATCAATGCAAAAATTCACAATGAACAAAATATTAAAAATTTAAATAAAAAGAAGACCTATCCCTTCACATAAAGTACCCCAAGAGTGAGTCCCTCCCCTACCTCACCCCGGTCCTGGCCCTGCCATGCAGCTCTGGTGAAAGCAGATTAGGCAGGTAGCACCTCTACCTTCGCCCCATTAGTGCTGTTAAAGTTTAGGGGAGCCACTGTTTTGGACTAGCCTCCTGCACTAGGCCCCAGGAGACCAGACCAAACCAGAATAGAGTCACTTGTGCTAAGTGCCACATGTTCAAGCTAAACTTTGAGATGGGTCTGTCTTCCAAAAAACCCCAGGAATCACCTTAATAAGGAAGTGCCCTCTGTTTGATCCATGTGTTTGCTGATGGACATTTGGGTTGTTTCCACGTTTTGGCTACTATGAATAATGGTGCTAGGAACATATGTCTAGAAATTTTTGTGCATATGTATGTTCTCAGTTCTCTTGAGCATATACCTTGCAGTGGAGTGTTTGGGCCGTTATGGGAACACTGCATTTGACCTTTTCAGGATCTACCAGACTGTTCTCGGGAACTGCCGGGATTGTAAATGGCTGCACCGTTTTACAGTTCCCCCAGTGATGTTTGAGGGTTCCAATTTCTCCACGTCCTCACCAACTGTCTTTTTTCATTATAGCCACCCTACTGCTTTTATGTGTCGGGGATGAACTGGTGTAAGCGGCAAGTTGAGGAGGTCGGAGGTGGGACCGACAGCTGCATTAGGTCAGCTGCGTACTGAGCCCTGCGGTGGAGAACCTAAACCTTCATTCAGGTTCCCTTGGATCAGACCCCAAGACAAGGATTCTGGTGTAAGTAGTTTATCTTAGAGACTGAAATAAACTACAAACGAGCACAAGGGATCTTTTGAAGTGATGGAAATGTTCTGAAATGTGGTCGTGGCTACACAGCTCTGTAAACGTAGTAAAAATCATTGAATCGTACACTTAAAATGAGTGAATTTTATCGCATGTAAATTATAGCTGAATAAAGCTGTTTTTAAAAAAATGGCACAGAGAGACGTAAAACTGCCCCCAGGCAGGGATTCAGAACCAGCCTGCCTCTTTGTCTATCTGCATAACAGGCATTTGTTGGCCATAAATCAGAATCTATTCCGGTGCTGGGGCGAAACACTCCCCAACACAGACCAGCCATGCTGCCCAGTCTGGCCCGAAGCTCCTGGGCTCAAGGGATCCTCCTTCTGAGTAGCTGGGATTCTAGGCCGGGCCACCGTGCTCAGCTGAGAAACAGCTTTTGCTGTTGGAAATCCATCAGACATTGATGGCTGTGAGCCGGACAAGTTACGTAACTGCCTTGGGCTTCTTTTCTTCACGTGGACAGCACTGGGTGTTTTCTAAAGGTCACGGGAGAACCTAGCGTTCTCTAAATCTGATAGCGTTAGATTTGTTACATGGCGCCGCTGGGGAAGATTTCTTGGCACTATGAAGCACAAATACTGTAATGAGACAGTCATCCCAACAACGGTGGATTGAAAAAGCCTCCTAGTCCCAGGACACTTTATAAAATGAATGTGACTTCTAAAATGAATAATATAGCAGAGCTAATAAGAAGAGTGCAGCAGAGGGTGTGCGTAAGGGAAATGCATCAGGGAAGAAAGTGGCTTTCTGGCGGTGAGGCTTTTAACAATTTGTATGGTTGGTAGAAAATCTGGCTTCGGGAAACCTCTAACTCAGTTTGATGGAGAATGAAAGGAATTTCCATTAGTTACTCCAGCTCTTATTCAGTGCTTCTGATGACAAAAGAAAATGGAAACCATCGAAGCATGCTGTATATAACTAAGATTATTGATTTGACTTGAGCAGGTAGTAAACTGCCGGAATGCCGCACGTGATTGGTTGAGTTAGGCCATACAGAGTCATCAGCTTTAGTCAAACTCTCTTTTGAAGACCAGTCCAGAAATTTATCTTGCATTAGACACTTTTAGTAGCTCAGTTTTCTACCATAATACTTTTGAAATCAGTTGCATTTACAATCAGTGTTTTGAGATGGCATTTTATTAGCTGCTAATAATGTTAAGTCAACTTATTAAAGCTATTTAGTGATGAGTTTCACAAAATACCATCCTATGAGTGCCTAATTTTCAGAATGAAGCTTATCAAAACAAGAGAATCCTGCCCACAATCAATCTTTCAAATTATTTTTCTTTTAAGCAAAATCATTACATTCTTTGGGACATAACGACTCTACTGGAGAATTTTATTATCTTCTTTATTTTTTTCTGAATTTCACAAATATTCTAAAACAAATTGTTATTATTTTAGTTTAATTATGGCAAATAATACCTGAATATATTAGTTACAAAGGATTCAAACAACCCGGAAGTATCTGGAGTAAAAAGTGAAGTCCTGCACCTCCGTCACCATCGACCCCAACTTTCTTTGTGCTGAAGTTGTAACAACTCTACCAGTTGCATATGTATCCTACCAATACTTTATTTACACTCATATGTACTTTTCACTCCCAGAGTGCTAGGATTACAGGCATGGGCCACCACACCAGGTCCTCCATGACTTTCATTTTAGTTTATGATATCATTTGTCAGAAAGATATTTTTCACTTTCAATAGACAAATCTGTCAACTTTTTCTTTATGACCTTTACGTTTTGATTCATGTTTAGCAAGTTCTTTCCCATACAATATTATAATACTATTCTCTTGCATTTATTTCTAATTCTTTTATACTTTGATAAAATTAAAACTTTATTTCACTTGAGAATTTTTGTTTTCTGTGTAATGCAAGGTAGGGCTCTAACTTTACTTTTTTCCAAATAGATAGCCACCTGCTCCAATCCCATTGTGGAATAATAAATCATCTCCCCATCGATTTGATATACCACTTTTTATCAAATTAGGACCTTTTCCCATTGCATTTTCTACTTGATTATTGTTGATGTATAGGAAGTGTAATATTTGTTTAATTTATTTTAAAACACTTGCTATGGTCTGAGTATTTGTCCAAAATCAATGTTGAAATTTAATCATCAATGTGACAGAATTGAGAGGTTGGACCTTTAAGAGGTGATTGGGTAATGAGGGTTCTGTCTCGTGAGTGGATTACTATATTAATGGATTAATAGGTTGATGGATTAATGGGATGTCATAGGAGTGGGACTGGCAGCTTTATAAGAAAAGGAAGAGAGACCTGAGCTGGCACTCTCACCCCCCTTACCATGTGATGCTCTGGGCCACCTTGAGACTCTGCGGAGAGTCCCCACCAGCAACAAGGCTATCACCAGATGCAGCCCCTTGACCCTGGACCTCTCAGCCTGCATAACTATAACAAATAACTCCCTTTTCTTTACATATTACCCAGTTTCAGATATTCTGTTATAAGCAACAGAAAGTGAACTAAGACAACATTTTAAGAAAAAAGTCACTCCATATTTTTGTGTGTATGAGATACACACTGTGTTGTCTTGGATGATAGAAATTGTTTTCAGCAAAGTGCACACCATCTGAGTATACCAAGAAAAAGAATGAGGTATGAGATGGTTGAAAGGCATTTTTTCTTAAAGGAAAATGACGTAGTGCCTTCCTACTCAGAGTGTGGTAGCACTTCTGAGAAAACAATGACTTTTTGGAAAGAAAAATGGGTGTTCAGGAGAACAGGCAGGAGATAAGAAAGTTTGTGATGATGTTTTTCTACATAGTTTTGAGTGGCCTTTATGTCTCCTTCAGGGCCATAAAACTTCCCTGGGGAAAAGATCTGGGTATGTTTATCCATGTTCTTCCTTCTTTAAGTAGATCTGCTTGAAGAGGAATTTATGTATCCTATATTCCAGAAATTGCTGCTTTTAGTCAGATAAGAGAGGCCCTGAGAAGACGTCAGCTTACAATAATCTTTATGCCATCTCTGGGGTTCTGAGTGGGTTTCCACATTCTCAAATCTCGGTAGCTTATAACAATAAAGATGTATTTCTCAAAAATGTTACACATTAGCTCCCTGAGTCTTCTTCATTCCAGGATCCAGTCTGAAAGAGCAGCTCCTATCTGGGACGTGACGTTTTGTTGTGGCAGAAGGCAAAGAGAAGTGGCCGGACCATGCACTGTTTCTGGGAGCATCCATTTGGATGTGGAGTTTGTCACTTCTACCCACATACCAATGGCCAAAGCAAGTCACATGGACATGCCTGATGTTAATGGTGGCCGAGAAGTATAATCCTATAGAGAGGTCACTGCAAGTCTCAGGGCAGCTGGATTCTTACTGGTAAGGGCAACAGATAACTGGGAACAATTCTATTAATCTAGTTTATCAGTTTCCAAAGATTTTCTCTTTCCACTCCATTCTGCTCAGAAAAGTTTCAAAGGGGAAGTAAGACTTGAGTTGGCTTTTCAAGGATGATTCTAGGCAGGGGTGAAGGACATGCTAACGCAGGAATATTTGGAAAATGAGGAGAAATCCCAAGTATCCAGGTCACATGGAACGTACCTTTCCTCCCCTCCCCTTTACCTGCCAACATGGTAGATGAACCCCAAATTCTATCCACTCCTTTGAGTTACTCATCACTGATTTCTGCGTGTATGTACACTGCATGCATAAATAAACTCTCATTTTTTTCCTCTTTTTAATCTACGTTTGTCAGTTTAATTCACAGGCCTCACGTACAGAATATAAGAGGATAAAGGAAAAATTTTTCCTCCCTTACCAGGAGGAAAGCTGACTAATACAGAGAGAAGTGGGCCTGAATTTCCAATTGCACCTGCCCCATTTGCTTGCTGAGAAGAAGCTTGTGTTCTGGAAGACATGCGGTCAAATGTTCCTTTATAGCTTATAAATTAAATATGGTTAATGATCTTTCCTTTCTGACCCATAAGAGGGAAAGCCCAAAGGCCATCTCGGCAGCACAGCCCACGGGCATCTGCATTGCTGCATTGAAACTGCTGAGGGCCACTGTTCAATGCACTGCTCCTCTGCTGACCAGAGCAGGACAGACACAGGTTCCTTGAGGACTCTCCATCCCTCTCCACCGCCAGCATGCAGACTTTTGCTATGATAATTAGTAGGTGTAACCTTTAACTGCCGCCTTTGGCTAGAGATGAATTCTTTCCATTCTTTCCCACTGGGTCTTGGAAGGATGAAAGGCAATTTAGAGGGAAAAGAACATGCTTCTAATCACACTTTGGAACCAGAAATGCATTTCTTAACTCAGACTAATGCAGATAAATTGAGAAAGAACCTGATGTTCTCAATCAACAGTATTAGTTTTATTTTTCGCTAAGTTCTCTCAGGTCTTTTGTTTAAGCATTTAGAATATGTAATCTATCACTTATTTTCCCTATTAGACAGTGAATTCTTTGGACATATGATAGATGCTCAATAAATAAACATTTATTGGAAGGATGGATGGATGGACGGATGAATGGATGGATGGAAGGATGGGTATGTGGGTGAGTGAATGACCGTATGAATCAATGGAAAGAGGGTGGATTAATGGATAAATGGTTAGAATCCACGTGTTCTGTGTAGCTATCCCTCTATGATTTCTGCATAAGATCTGTGTTATGGGCTGAATGTGTCCCCCCCAAATGCTTTTGTTGATCCCCTAGCCCCCAATGTGATGGTATTTGGAGGTGGGGCTTTGGGAGGTGATTAGGTTTAGATTAGGTCATGAGGATGAGAGCCACATGATGGGATTAATGCCCTTGTAAGAAGAGGAGGAGGCAGCACGGCTTTCTCCGCCTCCATTTGCCTGCACCGTGGACAGACTCTGTGAGCCCCCAGCAAGAAAGCAGCTGTCTACAAGCCAGGGATGAATCTATAGATGCAGGTCATGGTGAGGCTGCAGTGGTGACACCTCTTCACGTATCTTTACAAGGCTCCTTTCTGTGGGAAGAGGGAAGACAGGCCCCACTGAGTCTGTAATGGAAGACATCCCCCCCCTCCACCCCGATTCATGAGATCAATGGTCACGGATGACAAGTGTGGCCATCTTTGCCAAGGAGCCGCGTTGGCTTGTAGCTGGGTCTGGGTTGCGTACCTACATTGAACATTTCCCTCCAGAACTGGTTTGAACGCTAATTCATTCTGTGACGACAGACCTCTCTGGATCCTTGTTGTGCTTTTCAACTGAGTTTCTTAATGCATTCCTAACCGAACTGCAGGCAGGCGTCTGTGTTTATAAAGGAAGACAAACTCGACACAGAAAACGTATTTACAAGAGAAGCTAGCATCAAGTTGAGAAAGATACTTGTTCTCTGAGACCTGAAGATTGCCTGTTTATAAAAGGAGAAGGTTGGATCTGCTGTGGCACTGTGTACAGTTTTCTGGGGTGTACTTGGCACTCACGTTGGGGTTCCCTGATTCCTGGATCCTGTTTCTAGTTGTGTATGGACATGCATTTCTGTGAGTGTTATGTAGAAGAAAATTCTGTTATTAAAAGGCAATTTGGCACCATCTTTCAGATGCACGTACCTTCATTTTCCTTCTCTGTCCCCATTTCCATGCCAAGGACCCGAGGGCTCCAGCTGATAGGTGGAAGTGGGGAGAAGAAAAGCGGGAAGGGAAGCTAAGTGATGACACAGCTGGGTCAGAATAAAGACCTGAAGCCTCTGTTTGGACAAACTGTTCCCACCACTGGAGCTGATGGCTTCCCCCCATGTCCACCCTCCCCTCTAGGAATCTCAAGGAATCTCTAGGCTGCATACTCTGCTTATTAATAAGGCTAAAAGTGTAAGCAGGAATGCGGTACTGTTACAACAGCCAGCATTTATGGCGTATTTCCCATGTGCTAGGCATTATAATAACTAAGACCATACTAAGCATTCTCTCCTTACCTCTCTTTCAAGATTGTTCTTAATCAGGGTTCCTGTCATCTCATTGGCACTGTTGCAGCTGTAGCACTTGTCAAAATATGGAAATGCTATAGCATGAACTGGTGACTAGGTGATGCCCAATGGCACTAAGAGCTTCCCACCCACCCACTGCTCTGGCCCCAAGCAGGGTGTCCTGAGAGACCTGCTGAGATTCCACAGCTCCCTTCCCCCCCAAACAGATCGGGCCCAGACCCTGGAAGGGAAGATGTTACTCTGGAACCCCGTATTTACCTGCCACCATCTGGCACCCTCTGTGATTATTGCAGCTGCTTATTAGAGCAACCTCCACAGTGTAGAATACAGCTTATTAAATATTTTGAATGCCACCCTGCCTCTTTTTTCTTTTTTCCTTTTGCACCAACTACAAAAAGATTAAAGCAACATCAACTAAAAGATTTTTTTAAAAATCTCACCAGAGTTCTGGGAGTGGTGGCTCAATGCCTGTAATCTTAGCACTTTGGGAGGCCAAGGCAGGAGGATCTCTTGAGCCCGATAGTTCAAGACTAGCCTGAGCAAGAGTGAGACCCTGTCTTTATAAAATATAGAAAAGTTAGCCGGGCATGGTGGTGTGTGCCTGTGGTCCCAGCTACTTGGGAAGCTGAGGCAAGAGGATCACTTAAGCCTAGGAGTTCAAGGTTGCAGTGAGCTATGATCATGCCACTCCACTGTAGCCTGGCAGACAAAGCAAGACTCTGTCTCAAAAAAAAGAAAAAGAATAAGAAAAAGAAATCTCACCACAAATCAAATGTTTTTCATCTTGAGCTGTTGTCTTGGAGACCTTATTTGTACATACCCATAATTATTTAATATTACAGAGTTGCAATCACAGCAAATTTCATCTTTTTATCTTGCTTCTTTTGTGTAACATTACATCATAAGTATTTTCTCAAATTATTATATGATTCTCAAAATAATTATCTTAATGACTTATCAGATCCCACTTTGGCCACAAAAAACAATGGTGCTCTGGTACCTCTTGTATTATCCTGGATAGAGCTGGAGCCCATAAGTGAAGTATCCCAACAATGGAAAAACAAGAACTACACGTACTCACCATCAAATTGGTATTAACTGATCAACACTTAAATGCACATATAGTGATAACATTCACTGGGTGTTGGGCAGATGGGAGGGGGAGGAGAGGATGGGTATATACATACATAATGAGTGTGATGCGCACCATCTGGGGGATGGTCACGCTTGAAGCTCTGACTCAGGTGGGGCAAGGGCAATATACATAACCTAAACATTTGTACCCTTGTAATATGGTGAAATAAAAAAAAATCTTTTAAAAAGATCCCCCTTTGATGGGATCTGATCCCATAAATGTCCCCAGCAGATATCAGATAGCTAGACAAAGTTCTCCTAATAGGCTGAACTCACAGCCCTGAAGAAGAAATTCCTGTAGAACTTCACAAACAGCTGTAATGACAACATTGCCAAGATACCTGGTGCTTCGGTTCTACATTCCTTGCTTTACTGCCCTTTTCTTGGGGAAGTTCACTACCCATGATACCTCAAAGCTCTGTGCAGAAGTACTAAGACTACAGTTAAAGTAGAGCAACTAGAACTAATGTTTAGTTTTGAAAACACAGTGTGTCTATTAGGTTCTAGAATAAGATCGCTAATTTTTCAAAATCATCTAATGATCTCAAAGTGACTACTTTGCTTATTGATAAGAACTTTTTTTAAAAAACTGGATTACTCTTTCCCATGTCCTAAACCATCTCTATACTTTGCCATGTCTTCTTTCAAATTGAAAAAGTAATAAAGAAAAATAAGAGAAGGCTTGAAAACACTAGGAATTTGCTACACTTTCATGTTGCTAAGGTTTTAAGTTTTTCTTTCCCCCCAGTAGAACACAGTATGACCCCTTGCTTAGATTGCTGGAGGCAATTTAGCAACAGGATTTACCTAGCAGAGCAGTTTGGGCTTGATCTAATTTTAGGTAATTACATCTCTTTTCAATGCTTGTTTCTGTCCTGCTTCTGCGGGTCCTGGTTTGTCATACAGCCACATTTGCCCCCAGGATCTGTTGCTCTTAAGGCAATAGAAAGAACAGCTCAATTTCCTTCATCAAATATCAAGCATGAAATATAAGTCAATGTATAAAATAAGGAACTCGACACCAGTCATAAAAATCTACCCACGAACAGATGGAGAATGGAAAAAAAAAAAAAAAAACACCGAACCGGAATGCCCACGTCAATAAAAGATTTCATAAACCCAAGAAACACTAACATTACTGACAGCTGGGTATCTAATCTGAATCATTACCCAAATAGGGCGACCCACGCTATGTTCACCCAGGCCTGGGTATTTTCATTCGAAAGGCTATGGTTTCCTGGAACTGGGTTTGCTAATGCCTTAATAAAGTTAGTCCCTGCAAGAGGAGAAGTCTGCCAGCCCCTCAGGAGCCTCTCTCATTTTTTGGATAAACACATTTTTTTTTTCTGTATAGCCTTAGATCTTTTTGCTCGAGCACATTTTAAAATGCTTTACTTCAAATAAGGGGGTGTATTTTCAAACATCCATTGCAGGGAGAAAGGGAAAATATCAATTTTTTCAGGACTTCCTTTGTGCCAGGGGCTGAGATGGTATCTCTGGGGTGTTGTCTCCTAGAAACTGACCAAACCACGCCCTAGAACTGTTCCCAGAGGCTCCACAGCACTTAACCAAGACGCCCTTATGTTCTCTTGGCCCAGGAGTCGGCACACGGCCTTACGTGGGCCAATCACACCCTCTCTCCATGGAATTTGACTCTTGAGTAGAGCGTCAAAAAGACTGGAAATGATGGCAGTGCCCTGAAGAGATTCTCCACTAGATCCCTGAAGTAGCTCTGATTCCTCTCAAGTGTTTTCTTGTCCTTTAATTCTCTGGAGCTACACCCCATCCTTCTAATACACTTCTTTTTTCCTCCTCGAGTTAATCAGAGTCAGTTTCCGTGGCTTGCAGTCAAAGAACCCTACTTGCTCCCTCTAGCACGCCGTCTCTGACATCTCCGCTCTCAGGGCCTGCCCACCGCACAATCCCAGAAGGCACCATTTGCGTTGTATTGGGTCAAGTTGTGAACGGTGCCCTTGGCGTTGTGCAAGCCATGGCTCTGTCACAACAGTCTTCTTTACACTGCTGCTAGAATTCTAAGAACACACACGAATGTGTCACTTCTTTCCTTGCAAACCTTCAATGGCTCTCCATTACCATAAATAATAAAATCCAAATGGGCTTCAGGACACTTGATAATCTGCCTCCAGCTAGTCTTGTCAGCATTCCCACCCCTACACACCCCTCCCTTTCACACCACCTTGCACTGAGGCTGGGCCGATTAGACAAGCCATGTTTCAACACACCCTGCATTCTTCAGCTTCCGTGCCTGAGCCAGTGTGGAATCTGTCCCCCTTTTCCCTCAAGACTTCCTCAGTCAACATTCCAACCACCTTTAAAGGCCCAGCCGCCACTTGACTGCCATTGACTTCCTTGGCCTTCCCCGTCGAAATGCACTGTCGTTCTTAATCTTTGGTCCATGAGTCATGCTGTGTTTGGGCCTCTGAGTACCACACTACCCATAAAAGTCTGTTTTCCTCTGTTTTATTGTGAGACCCCAGAGCACAAGGACTGTATTACCTGCTTGCTGTCTCCCATAACTACCCCCGCAGAGCAACCGCACTCAACACACACTTTCCAGCAGAATGGAAACCTTTAAAATTGCACAGAAAGCTGCTCAGGGGGCTGGAGAGAGTCAATCTGGGGAATCCTAGGAGAGTAATTTTTCTCAGCTGGCTTTGTCCTCTTGTGTCCCCCCCCACACACACACACACACAAGTCTCTCTCACACGCTGTGCCCGTGGCTACCCTGGAGGCTCTGGGTCCCTGTTCAGCTTTGTCACCACCATGCCACTAGCAGAAAGCATCTTCATCTTCAGTTAAATTTCCTTCACTTTATTACTAGAGAGAACCATTGAAAAAACCTGAAAGAATAAGTGAGTTCAATCAATAAATGCATTCAGGGAAAAAAATTTTCTTAAAAACAGGTAAAACAGATTTGGTTTTTCAAATAAAGAATGACTCATCATTCTTGGAACTCTATTTTCTGAGAGACACCGAGTATGCATGTCACTATAATAATGTCTTTGACAATAAAAACTTGCATGTTAATAAAGGGGAAATACAATTATGTATACAAAAAGAGGATCACATGAATTATTTTATTACTTTTTTCTGATTAAAATATGTCAGATTGTTCCTAGATAAAAATAATAATAGATTTTAAGGGCATCATTGAGGGATCTACAATTCTTACTTGGTAATTCTGCATAGTTAAAAGTGGCTATATTTAAGAACAGTGATGTTTTATTTTAGTGACTCGTTCCCCTCCTGGTGGAACATTCATCCCTGTGACGTTTGCGAACTTCTATTAGCCTAACGTGGTGACTCATTTTCCTGCACTGAATCACTGACCGTAACTTCCTAACAAAAGATCATTACACTACCTGTCATGGCCTCTTTGAAACGTCCTCATTCCTGATTCTCCAGAAAAAGAATTCCTTAATGATGAAAAAACAAAGGAAAGAAGGAAAAAAGAAAGGAAGGAAGGAAGGAAGGAGAGAGGGAGGGAGGGAAGGAGGGAAGAAGGAAGGAGAGAGCAAGCCTTTGGCTGCCTATTTACTGTGACTATCACCAAACCAGGATCAGAAGCCCCAGCTTCTCAAAAAAACTTAAAGAACCCATGAGCTTTTTATTGAGATGGACTTTTCAATTCATTCTACTCTTTCCTGTGGGTGTTATTAACATCACATACAACATTTCTTAAGATGTTCCTCTTGCAGTAACACAAACTATTCTTTGCCTTAAAGTTCTCTGCAGCTCTGATTGCTTTTATCCAGCTGGACCTCCGACACCTTCTCTGCTACCAGACCCGAGTTTCTGGTCCCACGTGGTCCTGGCTCTCCTGCTCCAGCTGCATCTTTGCTGCCCACAGGTACAGCCCAGTTATCCAGTCCCCTAAGGCACTTCCCAGACACACCCAGATCATTTTGTCACAGCCTCCCCTCTGCTCACTTTGCACTTCCTTATGAACTTTGTCACCTGCATCATTTGTCATTCTTTGTCTGGCTTCCTCACCAAACAGTGAGCTCCTCAAAGACAGGAGCCATCGCTTCACTTTTGTGAGTCCCCGCTCAGTGGGGAGTGAGCGCAAGCCTGACTGTGTGCTTGTTTTCTACTTTCTAACCAGGAAAATGCTGCCACCTTCTTTTAGAGCTGACATACAAATTGAGCCCCGTTTTTCCCAAGAGGCCTCTCATGGTCCTTTGCGTGAAATCTCAACTGTGGCCGGGGAAGGTTCTGAATCTACCCGCTACCCTGGCCACGTGCTTGCCTTCCTGTCCCCATCAACTGCCCCGCACCTTCTCCTCCTAGGTCTCCTCTCTTTCCTTTTCCCTGTGCTCATGCTTTGTTTCTGGACATTCTTCCTCCTCACGTTCACTCAGCAGGAAGAACAGAGGCAATCCCACCTGAGAACTGTTTTAGTATCGCTAGACCATCAGCTGCGATTGCATCATTTCTCCAAGGCTCTTTCCCCAACTATCAAGCTACCTTCCCTGTTCGGTGCTGTTGAAACCCCAATTTCTTCTTTAGCTGCTGTGTACCCCTCAAGACTACCATAGTTAAGGAAAGAATGGAAGACCCTTACTCTTCTCAAATTCATCTGTCTTTAACTCCTTCAGAACATTTATAAAAGGACAAAATGGTGGATTGAGCCATCTTTTCTTTAAAAAAAATCTTAAGACTTAAATTAATTTCATATTACATAAATAATATAAACTGCAAAAAAGTAAGAGTTTATAGTCAAATTTGAAGTCTTCTCACTTCAAACTTTAACTATTTTCACCAAACTGGTATGTATACTTTCAGAGCATTTTCTATATGTGGACATATATGGAATTTTTATTTGGTTTTGTTTTGAGTTCCAGAACTATTAATGGGAGTCAAGGCCAAACCTTCAAGAAATTATAAATGCCTGCCATCGCTTTTTGTAATATCCTTGCCCTATGTCATGTAGTTACCAAAGGCAGATAAATTGTGCTACCAAAGGGCCAAACTGAAGCATGTCTGATAATAGCTGTGGCTTTTTGAGAAATAGCATCAGCCTATAGGATGCCTATGGCCTCACTTCCTGCTGTAGTCATGACAGGAATAGATGAGAGGGAGGCTGAGAGCCCCAAAAGAGGGGTTGGAAGTGTTGACTGCATGGTCTAGCAGCGGGCTGCTTTTCAGGGCCAACCTTGCTAACAGAATCTCAGACTTCTGTCACGGATGCTGCAAATAATGACCGAGGAGGCCAACTGCACTTGGTTTAAGTCCTTCTCTCTGGATCGTTGGACAGAACAGTTTTAAGAGTTCACCTAACATAACTTTGATTACTTTTGTAAAAGAAAATCAAATAAGCCAAGTGCCGTTGGAGCCCCTGGCAGCTTCCTGATACTTAATACTTGAAAACAGTCCTGGTCTGTTTGTAAGACAAGCTAGAATTGATGAGAAAGGGGCGCCGATACTTAGTCTATGACTGCACCATCATTCCTGTGCTTTTTCGTTTCAGAAGGAATTCTGGCTGCATATCAAGAAACAAAAGTTGTTGGTTAATGGATGCTAATGGCAACCCTAATGGCGCAGCAGAAGGCCAGGACACTTTGTCCTATGGTCCCTGACAAAGCACAAGATTTATGGAGAGGTGATAGCACCGCCAGTTCTTTCATAAACAAAAGAAGCATCTTATCTGAAAGATGTTTTTCCAGTAATTCGGTGAAGCCTCTTTACCCCCAGGAAGCTGAACCAATATGACATAATGCCAGGCGTCGCTCAAGTTTTCCTATAGCAAAATGTATCTACATATGTAAAGAAATATGTACATTACCTATCTATATAAAATCTCTTTACAAAGGAAACATATGTTTATTATTTTTAAAAATAGGAATATTACATAATCAAAAATGGAGAATCACCTTTATTCAATTGAACAGAAATAATGTACTGTTAGTATTTCATGTGTGTCTTTCCATTCTTTTTTCTGTTTATATATGTCAATTTTTTAAAACTTTCTTTGTATGAATTTTAACATGTATATAGATCCACGTTATCTCCACCAAAATTAGGATACACAATAGTTCTATCACACCCTGAAAATTCCTTCTTGTATCCCTTTGTAGTCATACCTTTCCTCACTGCTGATCCCTGACACCTATCAATCTGTTCCAGTCACTATCATTTTGAGTTTTTCAAATGTCATACAAATGGAATTATAGAGTATGTGCCTCCTGAGACTAGCTTCTTTCACTCAGTGTGTATGACATTCATGTAAGATGTGGATATCGATAGCTCATTGCTTTTTATTGCTGAGTAGTCTTCCATCGTATGGATGCTCCATAGTTTGCTTATCCATTTACCAGTTGAAAGGCATTTGAGTTGTTTCCAATTCTGGTGATTATAAATAAAGTTGCTGTAAATATTTGTGTACAAATTTTTGTGTGAACATAAGTTTACATTTCTCCAGGGTTTAAACACCTAGGAGTGGGATTACTAGGTCATATGGTATGTTTAACTTTGTTAGAAACTGCCTAACTCTTTTCCAGAGTGGCTGTACTATTCTATTAATACATTCCCAACAGCAGTATATGAGAGTTCCAGCTATTGCACATCCTCGCCAGCTCTTGATATTTTCAGTATATTTAATCTTAGCCATTCTAATAGATACATAGAAGTACCTTATTGTGGTTTTAATTTGCATTGCCGAAATGGCTAATAATGTTGGACACCTCTTGTACTTATTTGCCATCCATATAGCCTCTTTGGTAATGTGTCTGTTTGAGTCTTTGACGATTTTTTAAATTGAGTTCTTTGTTTTCTTACTGTGGAGTTTTGAGAGTTCTTTATATACTGGAATCAAGTTCTTTGTTGCCTAGGTAATTTACAAATATCTTCTCCCAGACAGTTTGTCTTTGTATTCTCTTAACAGTGTGTATACATTTTCAAAAAACAAAACTGGAATCAGAATGTGCGTGCTATTTTATAAGGTGATTTTTTTCATTTAGCAACATTATCTTAAACATCTTTCTATGTTATTAGTTCTTCTCAATACACTTTTTTTTTGAGGGGAGAGACAGAGTCTTGCTCTGTCATCCAGGCTAGAGTGCAGTGGCACTAACATAGCTCACTGTAACCCTTAATTCTTGGGCTCAAGCAATTCTCCTGCCTTAGCCTCCCAAGTGACTGGGACTATAGGCACATGCCACCATGCCCAGTTAATTCTTTAATTTTCTGTAGAGATAGGGTCTTGCTATGTTGCCCAGGCTGGTCTCAAACTCCTAGCCTCAAGCAATCCTCCCACCTTGGCCTCCCAAAGTGCTGGGATTACAGGAGTGAGCCACTGCATCCCATCTCAACATACTTTTAATGGCTGCAGAGTATTCTATTGCATGGAAGTAGTGCCATAATTTATTTAATAAAGTCTTCTATTGAACATTTAGGTTGTTTTCTATTTTTTACTGTTAAAAACATTATATTGATAAGCATACTTACAGCTAGGTTTTTTCACATATTCTAAATATTTCCCTAGGACAGATCCTGAGAAGTATAATTGTTCTTTCAGATTACACATTTTTAAGGCTTTTTAAAACTGCGTAATGCCAAATTCTCCTTTAGAAAGGCTTTTAAATACTCATCATCAGAGTATGAAATAAATTGGGTATTATCATTGCTTTTTAACTCTGTTTCCTTGGTAGCTTAAAAAAAGTATTTTATTGGGTCTTTTTAAAAAATATGCTATTCTTTTAATACAATAAGGCTAAATATTTATTTAAATTCTTTTTATCATTTGTATATCTTTTTGTGTGTGTGAATTGTCTGTTTATGTTCTTTGCGCATTTTTATAGAGGGGTAGTTCATCTTTTCCTTATTGTCCTATGACTATTTTATTGCAAGTATTTTCCTGCTGGAGTTTTATTTCAGTACACCTAAATTGTGCAAGCCCCTTTTGAGTCTTTGCTTGAATGCTTATAAACCAAAGATCCAGATTTAGCAAATAAAAATAAACAACAAATAATCATTTAGTAATTATGCTCCAAATATACATGGAACATACTTTTACTAAAAAATTGTTTGCTCTTTATTTGAAATTTAAAAAAAAATTTTTTTTTTTTTTTTTGTAGAGACAGGGATCTCGATATATTGCCCAGACTGGTCTCAAATTCTTGGCCTCAAGCAATTCCCCCACCTTGGCCTCCCAAAGTTCTAGGGATTACAGGTGTGAGCCACTGCGTCCAGCCTGAAATTTAAATGTAACTAAGAATGCTGTATTTTATCTGGCAAGCCCAGCTAGGGGCCACAACAACAGTGGAGTGTGCATGAATTGGGTATTAGGTTCTAAAGTCAGCACATTCGGCAAAAACTGTAGAGGCCAAACGTGCCCTTAGTTTTTAGTATCCATTCAGTATGCATGGAGATCTGTCTTCCATTCTATATGGTTATTCCCACGCACAACGAAGTTAAGACCCTCTCACGGAATAAAAGTTCACTGAAACCATCCCATTCTTGTGACCACAGGTATAGGGAGGGGAAAAATGAGGAAGTCAAAGTGTTCTTGCTTACCTGCAGGTTTTATTCTGTTGTATATCAGGTGTCTAAAGTGTTTAAACAAATATGTATTGGTAGTTGTAGTGGTTAAACAAGTTACAACAGTGAAATTCATCTCACATGGGTTTTATGTTCTACAGTCAGCTCTCAAGAAAACCATGACCACGTTCTGACTCCACTGAATTATTTTTATATGGTTACCCTTCAATCCATGCTCCCCAAATCCCTCAGTCTAAATTTTACTTTCGATAAACATCCTACCCAAAAATTACTCTTAAATATTTTGCTTTTGGAAGAACTTGTGTATTTTGGATCATTCAGCAGCTACTTAAGAGCAATCATGGTGAAGGGCCTCATATATTTTGTTGTGCAACAGTGTCTTGTTTCATGCACCCTTTGTTTCTTTTCATGGATGCTTTTCCAAAAACTTCGCCCAACATTTTATTTCAGTGAAATATATCTAGCAATACTCAGAAGTTTCAAAGCAATCATTAGCCAGGGGTCCAAAGCAAAATGTACAGAATGATGTATTCACTTCTCTCAAACACAGTTCATGAAAGATATTTAAATCCCATTTATTTCTAGCATATTCAAAACATTCCCATAAAATAAAAAAATCGTAATCCTAGCCAAAGTTCATTTTAATAGGATTTGGACTGTAGAAAAAGATACTTTTTCTTCAATATATTTATATCTATAGTATACATACAATATAAATTAAATATATTTGTATTAATACATGCATGAAAATGCTCAGATTGTCATTTTACATATTAGATATATTGGTTTTGTTGCTTAATATCTAAGCACACTGACTTTACATGTTTATTTCTAAATCAACATGGTATAAAATAATCACATGGTTCTATGCATATTGCTATGGTTTCTGAGAAATCTTATTCACTTTTGAATAGATTGGAGGACAAGGAGCAACTCAAACATTTACAAATAAATATACATATATATTCATACCTATATATGTACACATACATGCATACAGATATACATAAACATATATGTGTATATATAAGTTTTTATTTATCATAGAAAATTTCAAATGCATAAAAGTAGGGAAATGGTATAAGCAACCTCCACAAAACCAACACCTAATTTCAATGATTATCAACTTGTTCACCATAATGATATATATTTTAAGAAATTTTTTTGAAGTATTACATACAGAAAAGTATATGGATCATAAGCATAAAGCTCTATGAATTGTTATAAAGTGACACACTCAGATAAGCACCACCCAGACCAAGATGCAAACGTGCTAGCACTGCAGAAGCCACAGCCTACTTCCTCCTAACTCCCACAAGGTAACTACTCTCTTGACTTCTCATATCCTGGGTTAGTTTTGCCTGTTTTTGAACTTTATGGAGTCATACAAGTGTTCTTGTTGTGTACCTTCTTTTACTTAATATCATATTTGTGAGATTGATACATGTTGTGGTTAATAGTAATTTGTTTCCTTACTGTGTAGTGTTCTATTATAGTACTATACTCTAACTTCTTTATCCATTCTACTGGAGATGGACACTGCAGTGCTGTTTCAGTGAACACATTTTTTGGTGAATGTATGTTGGCATTTAGAGCTAAAAGTTTCTAGGTTACAGAATATGTGTGCCAAACAATTTTCCACAAATTTACACTTTCTGGTTGTTCCACATCCTTTTCAGCACTTGGTATTGTCAGTTTTTAAAATTTTACCCATTCTGCTGCTTCTACAGCTGTACCTCATTGAGGTTTTAATTTGTAATTTCTTTATGAGTAACGAGATTGGACATGTTTTCAATTTTTTTGACCACTGTCTGTCTACAGAGGGAGAATATTTGCCCACTGGATTTAAGTAGCTGGTCTCCACTGGGACCATCATTGTTGTTTTAACAACTTTATTGAGGTATATACCATGCAATTCGCTCCTTTTAAATGTTCCTATCAGTGATTTTTAGTATATTTACTGAGTTGTGCAGCCAGCACCACAGTTTTAGAACATTCCATCAACCCAGTAAGATCTCTCATGCCCTTTACCACTTAATTCTCTTTTCCATACCCACCTCCAGAAAACCACTGATTTTCTGGTTCTCTACATTTGCCTTTTCTGACTCTTTTGGGGTTTTCTTTCTTTATTAATTAGTAATTTAACTTTTCCACCAGTTTCTCTGTCTGTGGCTAATATAAATTCATCTCAGAGAAACAGGTCTAATTTAAGTGTTCTGACAAGTCAGTTGTCTCCAGCTGTTGATTTGTCCTGGATTCTCCAACGTCTATGCCCTCTAGCAAAAGACCACCAGGACCACACTTGCGGTTGGGCTTATTACTGGTTATAGCAAGGGAGAATGCATACCATGGGAAACCATGGGGCATCTCAGTAAGAGGGTATTAGAAAGGGATTTGTTGGATATGAGCTTATGTTTGGTGGTTTGGGGAGTGTTTTAAGGAAGGAGAGGTTTGCTCTGGATTGGATGCTTTCAGGAAGCAGGGGTCATTCTTAAAATTAGATATCTTAGTAAGTCTTATTTAGAAGGAGGGCAGAGTAGTCTGAGGCTAAAGCTGTAATTGGTAAAGAAGCAGCAGTCACTATTCTCAGCCAAAACAGGGGATGTTTAGTCGTTTTGTGGTTTGGACAATGTTCAGGTTTTTCTCAGCCAAGATGGGGTATGTTTGGTTGTTTTGTGGTTTGGACAATGTTCAGGTTTTTGTGTTGCTTAGACACAATTACAGACAGTTGTGCTTTTGTCTTGATCCATCAAGATCACAGTGGCCTTGTCTCATGTCCCAGTTCTGTGAAACTGTTTCTATTCAACAGGAGAATGCCAAGTCCTACCTGTAAGGACCAGGCCAGCTCCTCACATGAGGAGCTCCTTTTCTCATTCTCACCAAGATAATGCCATCCAGTGGGTACTAAGTAACTAGTCAGCCATTCACTCCGCTGGACCACTGTATAATTTTGCCTTTTTTGGACACTTTTACAAAAATATTAGACCACTGGGTAAATTCTAACATTCATCCTGAGATCGTGGGTTTTTATAGATTTTTAAATGGTACCTCCCTCATCTTGTAAGTCAGGTAGTGAACAACAATATTAGCACTCTGTTTCCTTTCCTTCATGATCCCAGGAATCTTTTACATGCAGCTTAGCAATATTTGCAATACATATAGCCAACAAAGAATTCCTATCCAGGATATAAGAACTCTTACAAATAAAAACTTTTTAAAATGCTAACTAGAAAACTGCACAAGTTAAAGTTATGCAAAAAGTGGATTGTGGGCATAAATTCAGAGCAAGAACTAGTTTTACATACCCAGCTACATCATAGAGCTACACCATTGTCTTCCCTGAATATACTTTGGTGTTTGCCTCTGTGGCTCTCATTTTTCCAGCTTCTGGCCAAAAAAAAAAAAAAATCCTTCTCTGGTTGCAATTTCTATTAGCTTATAAACAGCTTCTATGTTAGGTAAGTTATGTCCTGAGAACCATTCTTTATCTTAAAACTTAATACGATTTCTCATTCCTCAGCTCTGATCTACCATGAGTTGCATTTGTAGCATATTGTTCAGGATGAGTTTTATTTCCAAGTTGCAGTATCTAGACTAGAAAAGGAGATGTGGGAGAGGAAAAATTTTTCCTCTACTGTCTTATCTTTGTACCTGGAGCCTGCAAATTAAACTGGCAAAGACACACAATTAATAGGAGAAAAAGCATATACATTTTAATATTTTTACTTGCATGGAGGCTTCACAGAAAAGACGAGAAAACTCAAAGAAGCAGATAGACTTGGGGGCTTATATATGATTTTAACAAAGGATGATAAACTGCAGAGAAGTGATTAGACAAGGAAAGGGACTTGGGCTCCTAAGGGTAGTAAATTATGGGAAGGTGATTATGAAATGTATGGTAGGTAAGAGTTGTTCAGTAAGGTTTGTTACGCACATTTATGTTGGTTTCATCTCAGGTCTCCCTGGAACAGGAGAGGGGAACACTTTATAAAAGGAAATTTATTCTTTGCTTTTAGGTAGAAAGGGGGAAGGCAGAGAGCTCTTCCTGTGCCTGCTGTTTCTCAATTGCCTTCACCTCAAAATAATCCTTATGCCAAAGTGGTATATTTTGATCCCCTCCAGGGGTTATTAGTGACTCACTTTTTGTCTCTGGGGCCATCACAATTTTATATCAGAAAATGAGAGACAATGAGGTCATCTTTTTCTTCTGGAATATCTGCAAAGCTCATTCATTTACAGGCATACAACTAGTACAATATGCACTTTCTGCAAATGGAAGCAAATTTCAACTTGGCACAGAAGTAGAGTGGACAGATAAAATACACATATGTCCCATGGAATATTTGGAACATACTTATACTAAAAAATTGATCATATGAAGTTAAAATTTACCTGGGCACCCTGTACTTTTTATATGCTCTGACAATCTTATACAGAGGTTGTGGGAAACTTAGAAAAACAAGCTGTCCAAATTATTTTGGCACGGAGGAGTGGAAGAAAAAAAAGCCAATTGTTTTTAATGGTAGTAAAATATACATAATATAAAATTTACCATTTAACTGTTTTTGTTGTTGTTGTTGTTTGTTTGTTTTTCTGAGACAGAGTCTCACTCTGTTGCCCTGGCTAGAGTGCTGTGGCATCAGCCTAGCACACAGCAACCTCAAACTCCTGGGCTCAAGCAATCCTCCTGCCTCAGCCTCCCAGATAGCTGGGCTACAGGCACGCGCCAACGTGCCCGGATAATTTTTTCCATTTTTAGTTGTTTGGCTAATTTCTTTGTATTTATAGTAGAGGCGGGATCTCGCTCGTGCTCAGGCTGGTCTCGAACTCTTAAGCTCAAGCAATCCTCCCACCTCGGCCTCCCAGAGTGAGCCACCAAGCCTGGCCTTAACTGTTTTTAAGTGTACAGTTCTGTGACATTAGTACGTTCACTTTGTTGTGCAACCATCACCACTATCCACCCCCAGAACTTTTTACCATTCCACACTGAACCTCTGTACCCGTCAGACACTGACTCCCCATTCCTCCCCCAGCCTCTCTCAGTACCACTGATCTTCCGTCTCCATGAATATGATAACGCCATATTATCAGCCATAAATTGGAGTTGGCAAACGCAATCTGTAGCAGAGGAAAGGAGAAAATCATATCCCTCAAGTTTTACAGTCCGTCAGAGTATTAGTACTTCGAGAAAAGGAGCGTCACCCTCACGGGACGAATGGAGGAAGAACCTCATTTCTACCCAGTTAGGAACTTGAATCCCCACTCTTCCCTTTGCCTTTCTGCACAGCAGCACGCAGGGCACAAGAACCCACCAGGCAGGGACTCCATTTTGTGGCCGGCGTGAGGGGCGGGGCGATCTCTCTCCGTCACGCCCGGGTACCCCTCAGACACCAACGCCAGGTAAGCAAACGAACCCTGGACCCGGCGTCGCCCAGGAGAGGCCGGATGCGGAAGTAAGGGGTGAGCCCCGCCCCGCGGCCGCGCCCCGTCCCGGCCCCTCCCACCGGGCCCCGGCCCAGCCGGATGACGTGTCCGAATGAGAGTTGGCAAGGTGCGGCCGGCTGACCCTACGCATGCGCGCTCGCGCCCCGGTGAGCCGGTTGTGTTTGGAGTCCCGAGGTCGTTTTGATTGAGAATAACTCCACTTCTCCGGGTTTTTGTTTATGCTGGGTTATTGAGGAGACAGCTGGGTTTGGCGGGAAGAAGGTTACAGACCTCTTAGACACACACACACACACACACACACACACACACACACACACCCCTACCCCTCACCTCCGATCGCTGCGGGCTCGGCTTCTAGGAGTAGCCGGGTCACTGCAGGAAGGTCATTCCCCTTTCTTAGGCTTATCTTCCTCTGAGAAGTACCTCTGGAAAACCTCAGCTTTAGCTCAGAGCTGAAAGTCTGCGATTCTAAATTGAGATCTAGAATTTGTGTGGTCGGTCTGTCCGGTACCGGTCATGTAGTGCTTTCCAGTTACTCGCTCCTCCTGTCTCTAGGCTCTGGATGCAGAGGTGTAGGATGTAGAGGCCAGACACTTACTCTAGTGGAATTTACATATATGTAGGAGAATGAGTAAACAAAGAAACGTGATCGGTCCACATAGTATATGCCGACGTTTAAGCAGAAGAGTGGTATTAAGGGATTTCAAGATTTTGTAACATCGCTCTTGGCAAGAGTGAAAGCTGAAAGATTATTGCGATAAAGAGTTCAGGGAAACTAAGGTTTTATAATAGCTTAGGGTAAGTGTGGACATGGAAAGTACTGAAACGATTTAATCCATAGTTCCGTGGCCCAGCCAACAGGACTTGCGGAAGGACTGGAGGTGGGGAAAGAGGGAAGGAGAAATTTAGATTATCTCCCAGGTTGGGGCCTGAGAAGCAGGTGGGCAGCGATGCTGCTTCCTAGAAAACTAAGGGAGGAAAAGATTTGGGTGAGGGCAGTAAGATAATGAAGGTCAAGTTTTAGTGGTGCCACAAGTGGAATCAGAGTAAGATTGTGAACAAAAGTGATAATTTTCCTCCTCTTTCCTTTTTATTTGGACAGAATGTCTGCTTCCTCTAGTTACATTAGAAGTCTCTATGACTTTCAAGTGCGGAATATTATAAAATTTTTCCCTAGCCCAAAGTTCAACAAATACGTTGATTTATTTGAGAGAGAGGGTGTGAAAGGGGAAGTCGCCTAGACAATTTTCTGCTCAGACCCTACTAGATTGGCTTTTTTTTTTTTTTTTTTTAGACAGAGTCTCACTCTGTTGCCCAGGCTAGAGTGCCGTGGCATCAGCCTAGCTCACAACAACCTCAAACTCCTGGCCTCAGCCGCCCAGGTAGCTGGGACTACAGGCATGCGCCACCATGTCCGGCTAAATTTTTTTTTCTATATATATTTTTTAGTTGGCCAATTAATTTCTTTCTATTTTTAGTAGAGACGGTGTCTCCCTCTTGCTCAGGCTAGTTTCCAACTCCTGACCTTGAGCGATACTCCCGCCTCCGCCTCCCAGAGTGCTAGGATTACGGACGTGAGCCACCGCGCCTGGCCCCCAGTTCTCTCTTGATTAATTAACTTGCTTGAGGTCACATAACTAGATGTTGGTGTTCCAAAGCAAGAGCTCTTAGTCAGTGCAAAGTACATTTGTAAGCAAATGTCTTTATCTTTCATTGTTCTGGTTGCCCCACAATATAGATCAGTTTGTAGGGTCCTAGGTCCCTTTGAAAATTTGATGAAAGTTGTAAACCTTACTGGAGAAAATGTGCAAACACCCACAAGAATTTAGATAGTTCATGGGGTTCCAAACTTTTCTGGACTTGCCTCTTTTCCGAACTTGCCCATTCTTGAACTCAGAGCAGGAGGTATTCCGGGTTATGATTCCTTGTTATGTATTCTTAAGATGATGCACTCTATCGAAGATTTCGATTGAAGTGTAAAGATCAGTAGAATTGACTTTTTCATGTCACTAAAAAGTAAGTTTCTCCTTGAAAAATACTCAGAAAATGCAACACACACACGAATGTGCACACCATATCGCATTATCAATGGGAAAAGTGACAGGAAGTTGCTCAAGGATAATCATACCATACTAATCCACTTCGCCAGAACTTCTTTACTGAGCTTTCAGGTGTGCCCGTGTCTTCCTTTGCAAAGAAATGTCAACACCACTTTCTATTCACTTACTCCCATTTTTCTCCCCCCCCCCCCATTGCCACTGCCACTAATTTAAAGAGGTCTTCAGTGTACACAATCACTGCCCAACGCAAGAATGCACCACCGCATGCAAAGCTTGGAAACTTGCCCGTGCATATGCCTTGGAAGACCTATTTGAGAATTTATAGCTAGCTAGTTCCTCCCCATTTTTTTCCTTCTCCTGGTCCCAATTAGGCGTCTCCCGAACTTTTCCTCTCGTCACCAACTCCGCCTCCAACAGCAAGTGCTTTCTGGGGCACCAGCTCTGTACAGGGGTTGGCGTGCGGCTGGCAGTGAGGCACGGAAACCGTATGTTTATCATAAATTGATAAGACACAACAGCAAACGAGGAGCGCCTGGTAAGCGCAACGCTCCACGGCGCCCCAAGGGGCTCTGGATTGGAATTTGGAATCGGAACGTGAGCGCTGGACCAGCCCTCCCAGCAATCACCCCAGCCCGCGCGCCGAAAACCCGGAAAGTGGATTTCCCCCGCGCTCCCTCCCGGAAACTCCTCGGGGCGCTTGCGGCCGCTCTCACTGAGCATGTGCAGACAGCGTTGCGCATGCTCTGTCGCGGTCTGGTTCGGTTTCTGTTGCGGGACTGGCGGTGTCTCCTAGCGTAACCGGAACTAGCCGTCGCGGGGCTGGCCTCCCTCATCTCTGGCGGCCTTGTCGTCTCCGAGCCTCCCCGTCCCGCCTTCCCTCTTCACCCCCTAGGTTCGGTAGCCCTTTTCCTGAAACAGCCGTCATGAGCGCGAGGTTGCCGGCGTCGTCTCCACTTCGGTGGCAGCGGCTGTTGCTGCTGTCGCTACTCCTGCTGGGGGCGGCCCCTGGCCCGCGTCAGGGCGGCGCTTTCTACCTGCCCGGCCTGGCGCCCGTCAACTTCTGCGACGAAGAAAAAAAGAGCGACGAGTGCAAGGTGGGTGAGGCCTGGCGGGCCCCCTGGTGCACTGTCTGAAGGGGAAGTCTCCCTTGTTGGGGGGAGCTGCGGTCCCCGGGTCGGAGCGAGGGGAAGGGGGCGTAGCAGTAGTTGGGGTCGAGTTTCCGCAGAAGCGCCTTAGGTTGGTTCGGCTTTGGGTTGTAGGCTGTGGAAAGGCCCCTGCTGGGGTCGATTCTGGAGGACTCAGTGGGCCCCAGACTGGCCTCCTGTCTTGCGGGCCGAGTAGCACGAGCAGCTGTACTCAGTATTCCTGGAACAGGGATCATGTGTGGAGCGCCCTGGGAGTTGGATGCATGCAGGTCCGTGAGCGTTCCACGAGTGAATTAATGTTCGCTCACAGCCCTGTGTCACGCACGCTAAGAAAGTGGGCGACCAGGTCTCTGCTTGTGAGCAACTCCCAGCGTAGTTACAACTTACAGTAACTTTAACTATATTGCTTCCTGTTTTATTGCATTTTGCTGGAACTGCAGGTTGGTTATGAGCGCTTGTTCTTTCTAGGACTTTGATATCTAACTTCACGGTTAGTAATTGGTTCCTTATTTGTGGAATGTAACACCCAGAGTCGCATAAACTATGCTAATAAAGAGTTGCTGTAATGGTTGAGATGCTTAATTTATGACTTTTAAGTGCAAAAAACATTTTTATATATACTAAAAATATACGAGATCCCGCTATTTAGTTTCTCTAGGATTGTTTTAAACACTTTAAAGGGAGCAAATGGTAGGAGAAAGTGGGCAAGTCTTGAAAACTTTGATCTCTTCCGTCATTCGTACTCAAGGTTTTCAGTTTAACTGCTAGTAAAAGGCTTAAGTGAAGTAACTTGCTTTTACGTTGTTCAGTGTAGGGCTTGACAGTATTCATACACAATTATTTTGTTAAGTTTACTTAAAGCTTACCATTTGAGGGATGAGGATCTCTTTGAAACTTAGTAATTTTAACAATTGAAATAATTGTTAAACAAACTTTTACAATCTGTAGTTTTCCTTACTAAGATTTTTTTTAAAGCTAGTGTTTATTACTACTAGCTTTACCGTAGCTGTGAATTTTGAGGTTATTTTAGGACATTAGAGAAGCTATTACATTTTTCATAAAATTTTGCAGTTTCTGTTTAGGTTTGTCACCTGTCCTGAATGACATGTGGATGTATCTGTTCAAAAATTGTATCTATTTAAGAATCTTTAAAGTTTAATCAAATCAAGTACAGCATTTCAGTACTTAACTATCCTGCTTTGCACTGCAAGCAGCTTTCACTCCTTTTTGAAGGTTCTGAATGAAAAAATATAGTGCTTCCAAGGGGAAGGGAGTACACTGGTCTTGCAAGTACACTGGTTTTTCCAGTAAATATTTTAGTAACCAGCCTTTAGTATTTGATCTTTAAACAGCAATTGTGTATTGTATTCCTAGTGCCTCAAAGATGAAAAATATGTTCTTTGCCTTCCAGAAGGGACAAGCTTATGAAGAGATTATCGAAATCTGATATATGATACAAAATGTATGTCCAAAGTGCTCTAAAACGCAAATGAGAAAGTATCTGTCACAGAGAGGAAGTGACATTTGATATGGACTTCAGAAAATGAATATGAGTGAAATTTACAGGTGGTCTGCCAGTTAGATTTTTTTCTCAACACATCCTTCAAGTAGCTATGTTTTAGTTATTTTCTAGTTAATCTGGGGGGAGGGTCTTTTGGATTTTTGATTTTCATAGGTGTGGGGATGAAACAGTCAAGGCAGATCATTTTTCTGAAGTGTTTGGATTTTCATCTTTGTTACCAGCTACTGTCACATCTTGGTGAATGGAAACAACTCTTCGAAGAGCAGGAGCACATACTTTCAGCACTTTTTCGTACAATTTAGCTAACTAGTATAGAAAATTTGAGTTAAACTCTCTTCTCTTTGCTTTTCAAAGGAAATGCTGCAAATAACAGTAAACAATTTAAGTTTTTATTATTTCAATCAGCATATTAGCAATAATTTATTCTCATCCATTCCATATTTGTTAAGGAGGACAGTCTTGTATACATATTCAGAAAAGTGGAAGGGATTTCTTTTAAAAATTAGCAATGAGACTTGTAAAATGGAAATATTTCCAAAAGATCCTGGTAGGATAGTGAATCCAGAGTTGGATGAATTGGGTAGGTCATGGATAGTTTCCATCTGTAAAATAGGGATAATCATTTTTACTTATTATATATTCCCCTTGAAAGGTATTTTGCATTAGGGGAAAAGTACAGTATTTATCATTGTAGTGTAGTGTAAAGATGAAACAGATATATCTTCAGCATAAGTATAATTTATGTAGTATAGTCTTTTTGTTTTTGGGGGGTTTTTTTGTTTGTTTTGAGTCACTGTCTCACTCTGTGGCCCTGGTTAGAGTGCCATGGCATCAGCCTAGCTCACAGCAACCTCAAACTCCTGGGCTCCAGCACCTTCTGCCTCATCCTCCTGAGTAGCTGGGACTACCAGTGAGTACCACCATACCCTGCTAATTTTTTGTATTTTTAGTAGAGATGGGGTCTAACTCTTGCTCAATCTGGTCTGGACCTCCTGACCTCAAGCGATCCCCTCGGCCTCTCAGAGTGCTAGGATTACAGGCGTGAGTCACCACACCCTGCCTTACGTAGTATAGTCTTTCCATGTAATATAAAGTTCATGTCCTTCATTTAGCTCAGTATGTATATTGAGAGAGAATCAGAAGAACCCTGACACTTTGGTCATTTTCTCCCTTTAAAAGTATTTTATGGCCGGGTGCGGTGGCTCATGCCTATAATCCTAGCACTCTGGGAGGCCAAGGTGGGTGGATTGCTCAAGGTCAGGAGTTCGAAACCAGCCTGAGCAAGAGCAAGACCCCGTCTCTACTAATAATAGAAAGAAATTAATTGGCCAACTAAATACATATAGAAAAAATTAGCCAGGCATGGTGGAGCATGCCTGTA
>CAUYRT010062905.1:0-10299 GCA_963574885.1 Lepilemur ruficaudatus | reverse complement strand
GCAGTATCACCGTTGCTTCTTATAGCTGAATAGTACTCCATGGTATACATATATCACATTTTATTAATCCACTCGTGTATTGATGGGCACTTGGGTTGTTTCCACAACTTTGCAATTGTGAATTGTGCTGCTATAAACATTTGAGTGCAAGTGTTTTTTTTATAGAGTGTCTTTTGTTCTTTTGGGTAGATGCCCAGTAGTGGGATTGCTGGATCAAACGGTAGATCTACTTGTAATGCTTTCAAGTATCTCCATATTGCTTTCCACAGAGGTTGCACTAGTTTGCAGTCCCACCAGCAGTGTAAGAGTGTTCCTATCTCTCCACATCCACGCCAACATTTGTTGTTTTGGGACTTTTTGATAAAAGCCGTTCTCACTGGAGTTGAGCGATATCTCGTTGAGGTCTGTTCAACATGGGCACCTTCTGAGGGCCACTCCGGTTCCTTGGTGGCAGCCTATATCCACAGCAATCGTCATAGCCTTTGCTGTACAGATTTCAATCAGTTCCACATGGGCAGAGCTCTGGCACAGCCCAGGGCATCTTACACAATCTTAAAGGTTCCCTTCATTGTGCTTCTTCCACTTCTTGACTTTGCTCATGATTTTCAGCTCTCAGGAGTTCTATTTTTCCTGGCGTTCTGGTTGAAAATCCAGGCTTCCAGCTTCCCCATCGTCCTGCACACTTTCCGTGACTTGGTCTTCCTCAGACGGCTCCACAAGGAAAACACACGTGGGCTGCACCTGCTACAGTATCCCACTGTTCCTGTTCCTGGCTACTGTGGCTTGCAGGAAGGAGCCCAGGAGAGATGAACAAGCTGTGTCCTGCAGGGCACCTTCAGTCTTTCTCTTACACTGACCCAACAGAGAAGGTTTTCTTGGTACCTTTTCTGTCCATGTCTGCAGCAAGTCTTACGGGTCAAGTTTGCCACATGTCTGACTCAGCAAATGTGAGAGGCAGGGGAAACTAGGGAGTCCACTGATCTCTGGCCATTCTTGGAGTTCTGATTGTTCTCTTTAGTGGCCCTGCTCTTTATTTTACTTCTTGAAATCCTCCCATAGTTGCATTATATATTCTGTCCCAGTTTCCAGTCGTGTTCACAGGCGGAGTTGCAACAGAATGTGCTCACTCCATCCTACCCTGTCCTGCCCTGCCAATTTATTCTGCATCTGCTTTTTCCTGTCTCCAAGGGCTTTGAAGGGATTTATCCATCAAATATTTATCTCCTGAAATTGAAAATGGGTTGGAGCCCTTGGGTTAACCTGGAATTTAATTTCGAGGAGGCCCTCTGAACTCACGGTGACCCACTGCTGAACTGCAAATGTAAATTCTCCAAAGCAAGATCAAAGTCATCTCATCTTAGTATTGTTCAGCATTTAAGTCTGGGTGTAAAATTGTCACTCATGAATAAACAATCTCCTGCCAAAGCCAGAGGCCATTTTTCTTTTTCATTTTTTTTTTTTAAGGTCACAAAGAAATCTCTTTCTTGGACTCCTTTTTTTTCCTTTTTTTTTTTTTTTTTGCCTTCAAATCTGCATTTGAGCTTCAGATGCTATGAAGTCTCAAATAATACCATGGATTAAAGGACAAGGATTACATCATCCACATTTTGTGGATGTTGTAAGGCAGAGGTACCTCTTGCCTTTTAATAGACATGAATAAAATTGAGGAATTTTGGAAATGAATATGGAATCAATGTGCCTCCTCTTGGGCAGCAAGGAGGAAGGCTGGGTGTGATCACAAGATCTGTAAAGGAATGTGGCATCCCAGACTCAAGAGCACGGCAGCCCCAAACCGTGTGGGTTAGGATGCTCTGCTCTGTGCGAGTCAGGGCTAATTGCTTTAATCCAGTAAAGTCAGGAGCTGCCTTCAGGTCACACCACCAGCTTGAAAACGGAAACCAAAGAGGCCACATATCAGAAGCCTGCCTTTGAGCATGTCTCACATGCATGTATATTTAAACATCTTAATCCACTTCTTTTTCTTTTCATGCATGCCACTGATCTCCAACCAAAAAAAAATATGACTTTTTGGAAGATTTCTTTATAGCTATTATGAAAAAGACCCAACGAAGACAGGGGAGTATGACTGACAAGCCCTCCAGGACCTTCAGGAGGGGAGACATCTGTGCCACTCGTCCTAAAACGTTGGCTGACTTTTCAAAACGACATTTGCTGCAACAGTAAGGATTAGAAGCCCTACCAGGCAAACACCTGCGGACCATGGCAGACTCGCCCTCATGTAATTTAATAAGATGTCTTTTGTTATAAAACCAGAATTCCATTTTGCTAGCCAAGCCTCTGCTGAAGTGGAAAATAGGTCTCGAGAGTGGTTCTCTCTCCTCCCACCTGGAGTTATTTTCGGGGGTTGTTAATATTTAAGAGCCTATTAGTGATTTCACTGTTTCCCCGCACAAATCTGTGCTGGACTTGGCATTGCCAAATGATCCCTCCAAGGTAAGTGCTGTAAATACTTCATCAGTTCTCGTGGGAATTATTGGCCAAGGACATTATCTCCCTTCCCAGAATGCCTCCGTCCTGTCTTGGGTTATGAGCGGTAACTAAAAAACAATGAGAGGAGTCAAGATCAAACTGTGTCAGTCTCATCCAAATCCCCACATGGTCCTGGAACTCTGAAATGATGCCAGAGGTTCAGCAGCTCCTGGTCTCTTAATACTTCACGTATCTTTCAATTTGGTCAGCAGACAGACCAGCAACAGTGCCAGTGCTGCAGGAACCACTGCAGTTGGGTCAGGCGGCAGGAGAGAAGGAAGCCCTCAGAAATCCAGCTGGATCGTATCCATTATCCAGCCCAAATATTTATCTTTGCATGAGTAGCAGACGCCTCCTTGGTGAGTAGTTGCGAGGCATCCATAAATCTTTCTGCATAGCCGTGTTCTCTTTTCTCAGGTGAAACCTTAAGTTACGTAAAGCAACCTGTTTCTGCAACACGTGAATCACTCTAGTTTATAAATGCGTGGACTTCACAGCTCATTAACTGCTGGCGAGCTTCTCGAAACTTGCATGCAAGGCAAGTAGGAAATAAGTTGATCAGGATTAAATCTAATAAAAAATTGTTCGACTATTCATGCATGACAATCGTGATGAAACATTATTCTGGAATATTTTTGCAGTTTTCATCTAGAGTCATTTTATTCGGCTAATTGCAGCTGTTATTAAATGTCAAAATGGGGAGAGGAGTTAGATAAGAAAGCCAACAAATTTTTCGTATCTGCTATGCATTAGGGATAAAGTAAATGTTTTACGTTATCCTTCTATAGAAACCCTAAAGTGACATCTAAAGCAGAACTTATTACCCGAATTCGTTATTTTATAAATGATGTATACACATGTATGCCAGGATCATTTTTCTGCCTGGTTCCCGGACAGTAGAGGTGAAATTTAAACCCAAGAATGGATCCACGCCGTTCATTATTCTTCGAGACTAATTTCTGAATTAAAGATGCAGAAAGTGAGAGCTGCTGAGGTTTTCCTCTTAATCAAATAAAACCAAATGGAAATGGAAATTAAAAAAGAAAACCTAAAGCAGAGTGGCTCCCAGACTGTCCTACTCCGAGGAAAGTTCTCTTTCTACTTGTTATGTCATGTGGAGTATATTTGTTTACCACGTTTAGAAGAATGAAACAATCCACTTGTGTCTCAACAATAGGCTATTATACGATAATGCTTGGCTTGTTATGTAAGCCCATTACATTCCATATTTTGGAAAGAAAACAGGACACACATGAATAAATACACAACAGTGCATTCCAATGTAAGGTTGCTAAACCCTTTAGCCTGAGATGTCCAGGAATAACAGCAAAATACACACTATTGATCGGCTAGCCTGTGTGTATTTTCCATCAATTCCATGTGGAACACTGATCTGTTGAATCATTTCCTTCCTCCCAGTTCTGAGATTTGGGAGAAAAAATGGTAAGTCCAAGAGGGACAACTGGATTAAATGAAAAAAGGATTTATTTGCCATGACTGAGGAAGGAAATCTCCTTTAACCATCTCTCCTAAACATATGTACTCACATTGGCTGTGAGTAGCATTATAACCTCATCAAAAAATTACTTTTATTTAATTATCAGTTTTCTTTGTGAAATCAAAATACTGCAAGCAATTTTGTCAGGCTTTGGTCCATCTTAAATGATACGATGTTTGTCAAGTTTTTCACCAACAGCTAATTTAATGGAAATCTGCTTTTGACATGCATGTGCTAAAGCCCTAAATATTACATGGGAATTCACCTTGTCATCTTAAATTATTCCTAGCTGATACCTTTTTCCTTAAATCTTTTGTTTCTTTAGATTAACCATATGAATTGTTGTGTGATTTAATTATGGCTTCTAAAACCTTAATCATTAATAGCGTTGAAGAAACCTCAGGGTACCTTTTCCCTTTAATAAACACTGACAATTCTGTGGAACGTAATGATATTAGAAAAAGTGTGTCCTGCCACATTAATAACTCCACCAACCACTGTGCCATCTGGACTCCACCAAGGAAACCTTCTCCCACAAAAATTATTTAAATGTCCTAAACCTGGAAAATGTCACAAATTTTTCCCTTCTAGAGCTGAGCATATGTCGTATTTCTTTCCTCCTGTGTCCTTTGACAGTTCCATAATTCTAAAGTTTCAGAATTCACAACAGCTCGCTGCCTCTGATGAGCAAATTTCATTTTCTAATGCATGCTGATCACCTATTTTCTTGTTTTCTTCATCATCCTTTTTAGTGTTCAGTCTGAGTCAGAGAATTTGACTTGTACAGACATAATAAAGATTCAAACATGATTTTCCATACTTCAGATTAATGTCAGAGAATTTCAGAGTGAACTTTGGTTTTAATTTTCATCTATCCAAACCTGTAGAATGGGAGAAAATACTCACATGCTACGTATCTGATAAAGGGCTGATAACTAGAATCTATATGGAACTCAGGAAAATAAACCAAGAAAAAAACCAAACAACCACATTAAAAAGTGGGTGAAAGACATGAACAGGAACTTTTCAAAAGAAGACAGACTGATGGCCAACAAACTTATGGAAAAATGCTCAGCATCTCTAATCATCAGGGAAATGCAAGTCAAAACCACAATGAGGTATCACCTAACGCCAGTGAGAATGGCTTTTATCAAAAAGTCCCAGAACAACAAGCGTGCTGGTCTGGATGCAGAGAGACGGGAACACTCCTACACTGCCGGTGGGAGTGCCAGTCACCCTCCATCACCACTTGGGTGGTGTATCTGTATTTTTCCCTTCGTCATTTTCACAACGTTTTATTTTATTCTTAGAAAGCTCTTCTCCGGAGCCTTCTCACCGATCCCTTTGAATCACTGCATATTTTCCAATTCCCTGACACCCTGCGGCCAGGATGAACTTCCTAAGGCTGAAATATCGTCATATCATTCCCTGATGGAAACGCACCCACATTATCCCCCAAATCCTTGGGATAAAGTCTGAATATCTTCAGCCCAATGTCCAAGACACGGAGGGCCGAGAGCTTATCCGACAGCTCTGAGGCTAACAAGGATTGAGGAGAACTAGCGAGAATGTCCCGGGTAGGAAGAGGCTTCTTCGCCAAAAGACTGGGGCCAAAGCGTTGTAATAAAAATATAATAGAAAAGATGGTACGGCAACAGCTGAGATTTTGTGTGTGTGTTTTTATTTTCACTATTGTCCCAGAAAGGCTCTGGCACAGTTTGGGTGTTGGCCTCGCCATGTGGATGGATTGAGAGAAACTCATGAACAGCTAAGCATTTGCCAGACAGAACTTAAAACATCAACAGGTGAAGAAGCGCTGGAGAGGCCCTACGGGAGTAAACCATTTACATGAAACAAGGAGGGGCTGGGCCATCATCCAATCCATCTACAGTGATCTGGAGTGAGGTGAAAACCATTCAGAAGACGTAGAACCGAACGCTGGGAGAGAGGCTGCCAGCTTCCCTCCTCAACGCCCCACTCAACGCCGCCGTCGTATGTAATTTTTCAGTCAATTACACTCCGCCGCCAAGGGAGCTCTTAAGGCGTGTAAGAAGTACCCTGCCCAGATTCCAGCCATACACATTTCTGGTGACAGAGCACTGAAAAATGTGAGCCTCAGATATTCCTAAATTAAAGAGCATGTGATAGGTGTGACGTGTATACAAACCCAGAGGCATTTTATTTAAACAGACCAAAAAACAAAGTGATTTGAAACCTGATAATGAGAAAAAATTAACCATTATCTCTTATTTTCTTAAATAAAAGGTACCTCAGTTCAAATAGTTCATGGAAGCAATTTTATCTTTACAAAAATAAACATTCGGGTGCAGATGTCTTTATAACAGAATGTCTTATGCTCTTTTGGATAGATTCCTGGATTATTTTGAGTCCTTATCTTTGTCTTTGGTATTCTTCAGTTTCACCACAAGATGTTTTACTTAGCTTTTGTAGGGCGCTCACATCTTTCATTACTTCTGAGAATTTGTAGCCATTAGCTCATTGAACAATGACTCTTATCATTCTGTCTCTGTTCTCACTTTTATTTTTGTTTTCTGAGTCTGGGTCTCGCTCTGTGACCCTGGCTGGAGTGCAGTGGCCCAATCACAGCTCACGGCAAACTCAAACTCGTGGGCTCAGGCGATTCTCCTGGCTCAGCCTCTGGCGTAGCTAGAAATAGAGGCATGCACCACCACATTCAGC
This sequence comes from Lepilemur ruficaudatus, assembly GCA_963574885.1. Taxonomy (NCBI): domain Eukaryota; kingdom Metazoa; phylum Chordata; class Mammalia; order Primates; family Lepilemuridae; genus Lepilemur; species Lepilemur ruficaudatus. The sequence goes on along the minus strand of CAUYRT010062905.1, from coordinate 3,611 downwards.
TAATTTGTTTATTTTTTTTTGTAGAGACAGGGTCTTACTATGTTGCCCAGGCTGTTCTCAAACTCCTGGCCTCAAGTGATCCTCCTGCCTCAGCTCCCCCAAAGTGCTAGGATTACAGGCATGAGCCACCATGCCTGGCCTGTTCTCACTTTCTGGATCTCTGAGGCTTCTTTCTTCTCCATCTCATTATCTCCTGTCTGCTTATTCATGTGTGGATAATCTGCTTTTTAATTCATGTATCAAGTTAACTGCAACTATTTCATTTTTAGTTTCTAGAATTCAATTTCATTTAAAATCTCTTTTTCATATTTTACTGGTCTTATTTGATATTCTCTTATTCCTTAACTATTTTTAAAATTATATTTTTTCTTTAAACACTGAAAGAAGGTATTTCATATTCTGTAAACAATACTAATATCTTAGGTCCTTGGAGATTAGTATTTGTCAAGCGTTTACACTGACCTTTATTCTTGGTGGCTTGTTTCCTCCTGTATTTGGAAATTTCTTTGCATTGTCAGATAATATTCATTTGAACTTAATTTTCTGGAATCTTTACAGTCGAAGTTGAGGATGTTTCTCTCACAAACATTTGTTCTGGGAGAGAGGGAGTTCACGGCTCTGGGACCACTTAGCCTCTTCTTGGGTTTGCATTTAATTCATGAATCTCAGGTTGAGCTTCCCTATCTTATGCTGAATCCAAATCTCACGGTCCCATACCTGTTTAATACTCACTAGTTAGGTTTTAATTCTTTAAAAATTTTTTTGCCCTTGAAGATTTTTATTACTTTCTCACTTGCAATCAAATTTCATGAGCATTGATATCTCTATGCATTAAAATCAAAAACTTCTGAGCTTGGTCCCTTCTTTACTGGCAGATTTTTAACCACGCTTTACAGTTTATCGTATAGATACCAGATTGTTCATGTTTTCTACCTTTTATTGAGTCAATATTGGTAACTTAAATATTCTTGGGAAACCATCTTACTTAGTTAGGGATGTAGCAAGTATTTGTTAAACCAGTAACCTAAGTACTAATGGTCAACATGTCGGTAAAAATGGCCTTATAACATCTGAAGGAAATAAGAGACAAACCTAAGTGAACTGTGAGCATGTGGAGTTTAAGAGCCCTAGTCCTGAGCTGAGGCAATGATTCCAACACTGGTCATTGACACCTGAGGGACAGAAGTTTCTCCATGTGTGTCTGCTCTGCTCCTGGGCTCTGTGACATTAGAGTGGAGTAAAACATTTCCCTACATAGTGTGCCTGGAACTAAACAATTGTTTTGGAAGAAACTCATTTCTACGTACTTAGAAATTCATAGAAAATATTTGTGTGATAGCCATATATAGATATTGCCAAAAACACCTCAGCAATTCACATTTCACATTGAATTTAAGTAATAACTTGAGAATATTTTTAAAATGGGATTGAAGTATTACCCCTGAAGAGCTGGAAGCAGCAATTTTGAAGGACGGTGTATGGTTTCGTGTGGAGTGTGTGCATGTGTGTTACTAAAACGGTCATCTGGACCTGTAATGAAGGACATTTTAAATGCTTAAAAGTGTGTTTTGGTTAAAAGGGCTTCAATAGCTGCTCACCATTTTAGTAACTTCTGAATTTCTACTGGAATATCATCATAATATTTCTGTAGATTATTTCTGACAATGAACAAAGAAATAATTTGAGTAAGTCGTTGTGGATTATTCAAAGAATTCTCTTTCCAAAAACAAGGAAGAATGAAATTATTCTCAATGTGAATTTTTATCAGGTTAAGCTTCAGAATTCCACATGGGAGAAAAAACAGTTCAATCCCATCGACATTCAGTTTTTCAAGTGACCTATAAATAAAGGAAACCATATTTTAAAAAATATTAATACAATTCTTAATATCGAAGTAAAATTCTGTCTCAATGTTGTTGAAAATTGGTATCAAACTTAGTAGCAATAAAACACAAGTGTGTATTTAAGTATTTCGTTGGAATCAAGAGAATTTATTTATAAAGCAATTGAACCAATATTATGCAAATAAGTATATTTCTGTGAATAGCACATCTAGAGTATATATTTTAACTTTGTGCAACGTCTTATCTCTATGGAAAAAGAGACAATATCCACAAACACAGCTAGACTAATGAATGTTATAATACATAGAATACAGTATAGTATAATGATACACAGAAATAATGTTTTCATAGACAGATTGAACATCACACATATGTTTGCAATCAGGTCCAATCAAAACAGTGAAATTTATGCTATCAAACTATATATGGGCTTAAGTTGTGCTTTGACTTTTGATCACCTAAGTCTCCTTGGTTTTTCCTGTGTCAGTTGCTTCTAATAACTGTTTTTCCTTTATTCAAAGAGAACCAGCATCACTGATTTTCTCATTTTCACTTGTTTCAATGCTGTTTTGTATGGTCACCTATCTCCTTTCTTTTATTTATTTGTTTATTTTGTTTGTTTGTTTATTTATTTATTTTTGAGACAAGGTCTTGCTCTATCACCTGGGCTAAAGTGCAATGGCATCATTATAGCTCACTGCAACCTCAAATTACTGGGCTCAAGCTATCCTCCTGCCTCAGCCTCCTGAGTAGCTGGAACTACAGGCATGCGCTACCATGCCCGGCTAATTTTTTTCTATTTTTTGTAGAGCAAGGTCTTGCTCTTGCTCAGGCTGGTCTTGAACTCCTGTATTTCATTACAAAAAAATTAATGAAGCAAAGAACCACAGGTATACACATAAGACAAATGGACATAAGTAGCTAGTCATTCTATTAAGTAGTCATCCATACTGTTCTTTAAATAATTACTGAAAATGTTACGTCTTAAAAATATTGTATACCAATCATTCAAATTGCATTTTTAGTAACCTTTGTGCTTCACATGTTACATTTTATGGCTATTAAATAAATGAAAGGAACCAATTTTCCCCATCACAATCATTACCAAACATATCGTTCAGGGGCATATGACTTTCTTATGTACTTACTACTTCCAAAATACCTGAGTTTGTGGATTTCATTTGGGATAAATCTAATTTCATTGTAGGAAATATCAAGCTCCTCAAGATAAGACAAGCAAAATAATCTCAAATAGAAAGAGAAAATTAATTGTAAAAATGATTATGTATTTGTTATTACTGGGAATAAATAAATAATTAAATACTTGATTAAGGACGGAGGAGTATAGAAAAACAATAGTTTTCTACAATCTTGACCTTTATGTAGACTTCTTTTCATTATAGATAGTATAATTACCATAAAAGTTCCTAAAAATTATTCATCTGTCTATTAAGACTGGTTTCAGATGCTTGGAATGAACAAACGCCCAATTTAGGAAAAGGCACCTGAGAAATTTTTAACATCATTTAGATATTTTTTTCGTGGTGGTTGTATTAGTTTCCAGGGCTGACATGACATAGTACCCCAATCTGGGTGGCTTAAATAACAGAAATTTATTCTTTCACAGTTCAGGAGGCCAGAAGTCTGAAATCAAGCTATCGGCAGGATTGGTTCCTTCTGGAGGCTCTGAGGGAGGAATCGTTCCTTGCTTTTCTCCCGGCTTCTGGTGGGTGCCCGCAATCCTTGGCATTTCTTGGCTCGTGGCAG
>CAUYRT010062904.1:0-16121 GCA_963574885.1 Lepilemur ruficaudatus | reverse complement strand
GCTTGAGCCCAGGAGTTTGAGGTTGCTGTGAGCTAGGCTGATGCCACGGCACTCTAGGCTAGGCAACAGAGAGAGACTCTGTCTCAAAAAAAAAAAAAAAGAATATGGTAAGTTTGTATAAATTACATCGGATATCTATGATCTATTGTAGTTTTTATTCCTGTGAAACTTTTTAATACAGGGAAATAAGACAAATTAAAATATGTTCAATGCATTACAAGTCACTTTACTAAAATATTAGACCAATACTATGTCTAGAAATCTTAAAATCAGTACTGTGCATAGTACGTTTTAATAGTAATCAGAAGCAAACATTGTAAATCTTTTTTTAGTTTTACAAATGGAAGTTGTGCTCTGCCTCATTTATAACTGCCATTAACTGCTTGGTCTATGTCCTTCTCACCTTATCTTATGCTCATATAGACATAACAGTATATCCTAGGACTCAAAGGCAAGCTTCACAGCAGGCCCAACCCATATTGGTTCTAGGGGACTAATAAATACCACTGTTCTCCATCCAAGTTGGGAGGCACTTGAGAGAGAAATGGAGATTAAAAGCCTTCCCTAGATTAACTGATGCAGTTACTAAGCTAAGCAGAATTTTAGGCCAAGTGAAGGTGATCTGCCTTCTCTGCTGGGATGAGCAGAGGTTTCTGGCTGCTGGTCCATCCCGAAGACAAAGGCCCTGAGCTGAGCATGCCTGGTGCCTTTCCCAGATGTCCTGTCAGGTAAGTCACTGCATCACCCCTGTGAAGGAGCAGGTGGGTCACAGAGGCATAGCCGTGTGGCAGTGTGACACCATGGGGTAAAGATGTGTGTGCATGCACACAAACACCCTGATATAGTACATTTGTTAAAAACCATATACCCCCACTCATCACAAAATTCCAGGAGGGCATTGATTGGCTATCACTCCTGAAAAAGTGATTCGTCCTGATGCTCTTTGCATAGTGTAGTTAAGGGTTTTTTTAGTTTGGTATAAACCTGTACCACGTTTGTAATGAAATCAATGAAGCTTAGATGGATACACCCATACCCTTACTTTGCTCCTAATCCTTGTCAAAATGCTTTCTTTTGAAGCTGGAGATGAAATTGTGGACCTTACCTGTGAATCTTTAGAGCCAGTGGTTGTTGACCTGACTCACAATGACGCTGTTGTGGTAAGTGTTTGAGTGTGAGAGTTAGCCATTTCTGGGGTGTGTGTCCCTGGCCACTGCCAGTGTCTGAAGACCTTGGGTCACAGATTATAGGTCAAGGTTACAGCTTGTGCTGAAGAAGTTTGTGCATTCAGTGACTGGAACCCAAAATGAAAAATGTTTCAGGAAAATCATTTATTGTGACTTTGTTGCCTGTGGAGTAGGTCTATGTAACCCTGACCTTTCCACAACTGGGCACAAAAGTGGTTTGGGAAGAGTCTCAAGGATCCCAACATCTGTCTTCAGTCCCTGATTCTATAATTTACACCACCTGTGTGACCCTGGGCATGTTACTTAGCCTCCCTCACTTCATTCATAATATGGGTTAAGCCACCATGTCTGAAGGGTATTGTGAGGATTAAAAGAGATTTCATGTTTGAGTGTCTGGCACCTAGCGTGGTACCCAGTCAAGGTGAATTTATGCCCTTCCAGCTGAAGGGAAAGGGAATGTTTGCTCAGCACTGCCAGTGAGAAATCTTCCCAATTCCAAAAGCAACTGCTAGTTAACATTGCCACAGAGGATGCAGGTACCCTGCATTATTACCATCTGATACCTTGGCTGTGTTCTGACGCCAGGGAGTGTGGAGCCTAGGTGGGTACACGTGGGCCCTGTGCACAGTCTGTGGGGAATGGAACCTGGTCTGGTCAGAGGACATATGGAGAAGTTAGTTCTGGGATACCCGTTACACTGTACCCACAGTATGCCCACTTGGCGTGAGTTTGGATTGGCATGCCTTTCCTGAAGAATGCCACTTAAGTGTTTTCTGACAGTGTACCAAGACTGCGGCTTGGGGAGTGGAGATTGTGGCCCACCTGACAGTGGTGGGCAGGTGATTGGCACGCAGTGCTTAGTGGGATAGGGGTGCAGTGGGGTGTGTGGGGGTTGCTGTTTGCTGAGTCTTCACCTTGACCTTGGACTCACTGCTGTTGGAGTTATCTTGCCTGGCTAAGGCCAGGCTGTGAGAACAGAGACAAGCCGTAGGCACTGCTTCCTGCCTGTGCTTAGAAATTCAGGATAGGGCTGTGCTGAGAAGCTTCAGGACTTAAGTAAGAAGAAAAGGGTGGGGATGGGGAACTGTCTTGACAGATTTGGACTCTGGTCTTGGTTTGAAACCACTGGGCTGTCCTGTTGTTATCCCTCACCCCCATCTGATAGACTGCCTCTGGCATCAACAGGATCATGGAAGAGAGCTCAGGGGACATTGGCTCCCAATTGGGACCTAGTGGTTTCCCTGGAGATTGTTTAGAACTTTCAGAGATAGGAAAGAGTAGGTTTAGTCATGACAGTCTCTACTTAGGCCTCATTCATGTGTTTTCTGAGGTACATAACACTATAACTTTGTTGGCAGTCCTTGGAGGTTCCCTAGAGTTCTAGAAAGATAGTTTAATTTGGCACATGGGCTGAAGCCTGCAGCCCAGTTGCTGATCTCTTTCTCTCTGTCTCTCTCTCCCCTATTGGATGACAAACCAACATCATTTCCCCTTCTGTGCCTTTGTTTTGATGACTAGACTGCTATTGCTACATGGGCTTCCTCTCTGAACTCTCCTACCTTCTTTCTGTTTCCCTAGGCTTGGGCTCCCTATTCTGGCACCTCTACTCCCATTTAACCTGGGGCTGCCTGGTTGACCTTTGTGAGCTCTGTGGTCGAGACAGTCATTGGGAAGACCCAGGGACAGGAATACTGGCATGGGGGCAGTCCAGGGAGTAAGTGGATGGCCAGAGGCAGGTTAAAGGCTAAAGGATAGACAGCCCTGGCTTGGGAAGTCCTGGGTTCTGGTCTCAGATCTACTGGTCAGTTTGGTCAGAGGATTTCCCTCATACCAGCTGCAGTGTCCCCAGCTATAAAAGAATTGTTTTGGACTCAATAGCTCTCCTTATTCTAATCATTCTCCACAGGTTGATTTTAATAAGTCCAAATTTCAGTTTATTGATGTACAGTGAGAAGTACTCCTGAGTTCAAAATTTTACCTCTCTGAGCAGATCTGCTTGGGAGGCCTAATAGTATTAACTCAGGACAAGGGGCATCTATTAGATGAATTGTGCTCAGGGTGACCTTTGACTCTGCTTACAGGAGAGTATGAAATGGATAAGCATACCCATTCCAAAATTGGGGTGATCTTACTAATTCCACCAGAATCTGTTGGAACAGTTTAAGTGTACTGCTTGAGCTCCAGGAGTAGCTCTGTATCTTTCAGATAGAGTAGAATTTCCTAGATACCAGGATCCAGGGGCAGCCTTCAGGATATCAGGGAACTCTCTTAATACTAGAAACTTTGCATACAGACTTGTGCATTTTTCTAACTCTGAAAGGAATCCAAAGCTCCTGAAGAATTAGGAGAAATGAAAAATGCTGTAAGATTCAGTGAGACTTTGTACATCTCTGCTTTGTTAGTTTCCCTCAAAATTAACTTATATTTTTTGGCATTATATAACCTTAAAATGGCTAGCACCCATGAGTCGCAAGATACAAGTATCTTTGATTTTTACTAGATAAATGCCAACCTTTTCTGAAGAGATTGTACCAGTTTACACTTATACCAGTGTTGGGCGTTCCCACTGTTCTATATCCTCACCACCACTGACATGGTTTCACTGTATCACCCAGGCTCGGGTGCAATGGTATAATCATAGCTCACTGCAGCCTTGGACTTCTGGGCTCAAGTGATCGTCACACCTCAGCCTCCCAAGTAGCTGGAAGTACAGGCACAGGCCACCATGCCTAGCTAAGTGTTTTGTTTTGTTTTGTTTTTCTTAAGAGGCAGGAGTCTCACTATGTTTCCCAGGCTCGTCTTAAACTTCTGGCCTCAAATGATCCTCCTACCTCAGCCTCCCAAGTAGCTGGGATTGCAGACATGAGCCACCATACTAAGCCTCATCACCACTTCTTAATTTTAGGCAATCTGATAGTTGCCTAGTAGTATCTCATTGTGATTTTAATTTGTTTTTCTGATTAGTAATGGGATTGGACACCTGTCGATGATTCATTTTTCTTCTGTGATGACCTGTTCCAAATTTTTGTTTTACAGCTTTTATATATAAACTTTAAAATAGCTGAAGAAATTGAATTACAATGAAGCAAATCCTTTGTCTTTTTTTTTCCAGCAAATCTTTTTTTCTATTCATTTTTCCATTTGATTATCTGCGTTTTCCTGATTCATAGGAATTCTTTGTAAGTTTTAAATATGAGCCTGCCATTACTTAATATGTTTTGTGACTTCTTAGAGGCTTATCTTCTCTTTGATGTTTATATATACAAGTTCTTAATGTCTTAATAGTTGGATTTCTCAATATGTTGAAGAAATCTTTTCCTATTCCTATCGTAAAAAGATATTCCTGTATTCTAAAAGTTTACTGTTTTGTCTTTCATATTTACGTTTATAATTTACACAAATTGACTTTTGTGCATAGATTGAGGTTCGGATCTTTAATGATTCTCAGCAAAAGTTTTCAAAAGTTGCCCGTGGAGGTTTTACAAGTCTTTTGTAAAAAGATTTATTTCTAGATGCATAGTATTTTAGGATGTTGTTAAATATTGTTTTAAAATTTTATTTTTTTTGTTTGTTTTTCATTGTTTACTGATATAAAAAATACAGTTGATTTTATCTATTGGGTTTCTTTTTTCTTAATTTAGCAACTCTAAATCTTTTGTACGTTTAGGTGTGCAGAACAAGTTTTGGGCTTTTTCCACTTCCTTTTTTTTTTTTTGAGACAAAGTCTCACTCTGTTTCCTGGGCTAGAGTGAGTGCCATGGCATTAGCCTAGCTCACAGCAACCTCAAACTCCTGGGCTCAAGCTATCCTTCTGCCTCAGCCTCCCGAGTAGCTGGGACTACAGGTGTGTGCCACCATGCCCAGCTAATTTTTTACATATATTTGTAGTTGGCCAATTTATTTCTTTCTATTTATAGTAGAGATGGGGTCTCGCTCCTCCTCAGGCTGGTCTCAAACTCTTGACCTTGAGCAGTCCACCCGCCTCGGCCTCCCAGAGTGCTAGGATTACAGGCGTGAGCCACTGTGCCTGGCCCCATTTCCTTTTTTGTTTTCCTATACTGGCTGAACATGCAAATGCTGATAGTCATGAACATTCTTGTCTTATTCCAAATCTGAAAGAATCCTTTCAAAGTTTCACCATTAAATAAAGTCTTTGCAGTAATATCCTTTATCAGATTAGAAAAATTCCTCAGTGTTTCCTGTTTGGCTATAAGTTTTCTTTGTGAATCAGTGTTAAATTTTATAACAAATTCATCTATTGATAATTTTCCTTTTTATATATTGAAGTGGAGAGTTCCTTTGGTTCCAGTGTTCAACCAACTCAGCTTACGCTGATCATGTTGTATTATTTTTTTATATATTGCTAGATTGAGTTTGCTGATAAACCTTCTATGTATGACTTTTGTATCTATGTTTGTCAATAAGACTGGTTGATCTGTAATTGCTCTTTTGTACACATTGCTTACAGGGTTCTAATATCAGTAGTGGTATTTTTATAAAGTGACTTGGGGAGAGGACCCTTTTTTTCTTCAGAAAATTTTGTAAGATGGGAATTACTTATTCCTTGAGCCTTTTGTACAACTCTGCAGTAAACATATCTAACCTAGAGTTTTAATGAGTTTTGGTAAGTTGCAGTTTTTAGGAATTTACTGATTTTCATCTAAAATTTTCACTTTTATTGGCATACATTTGTTCATAATATCTTCTTGTGTTCTGTGGAATCTGTGGTGATGTCTCTTTTTTCATTTCTGATACTGGTTATTTGTGTTTTCTGTCTTTTTAGATTAGTATCACCAGAGCTTTGTTAGATCTTTCAGAGAACCAACTTTTAGCTTTGTGGATCCTTTCTCTTGTAAGTTTGTTTTCATTTCATTGATTATTTCTTTGTGTGAGTTTATTTTGCTGTTCTTTTTCTAACTTACTGGTTTTCATCATTTCTTTTCCAATAATAGTCATTTAACATTATATTTTTCTTTATCCTACAGATTTTGGAATTGGTATTTTATATTCAGTTTAACATTTGTGAGATTTGTATTTCTTAACTTCTAAACATGTGGATTTTCTCTTTGTCGCTGATTCTTTGTATTATTTAATTGTGGTCGGAAGATACATTCTGTATGTCAGTTCCTTTGTAATTGTTGAGACTTGCTTGAAGACCTCACCTGCACAAGGGTGGTCCTTACTACAGTAAGGGTACTGCTTTAGGCCTGGACTTTGGTTTCTGTTTTCTGTTGGTGGTTTCAAAAGCAAGCTCCAATTTTTTAAGAATCATCTCTGTGTTATTCCTCTGGATTATTGTTTTCCTTTCGCTTTTGACCAAATTTGTTCATTCGTTTGTTCTTTCTTCCTTTTTGTCATCTTTTTGTTTGTGTACCTATATACAATATATCTATTTTATCCTGTTTTCAGTTAAAAAATGATCAAAATAAGTAGCTAGCTATTTATTAAAATCTCTCTGCTTACGTTTTCCATTCTTCTGCTTTCTTACCTGTTTTTTTGTTTTGTTTTGTTTTGTTTTTGACAAGAGTCTCGCTCTGTCACCTGGGCTAGAGTGCCGTGGCATCAGCCTAGCTCACAGCAACCTCAAACTTCTGGGCTTGAGCAATTCTTTCGCCTGAGCCTCTTGTGTGGCTGAGACTACAGGTATGCACCACCATGCCTAGCTAATTTTTTCTATTTTTAGTAGAGACAGGGTCTCCCTCTTGCTCAGACTGACCTCGAATTCCTAACCTCAAGCCATCCTCTGCATCGGCCTCCTAGAGTGCTAGGATTACAGACATGAGCCACCGCACCCCACCTCTTACCTGGTTTATAGGTGGATTAGAATTTCAGATCATTTTTTTATGAGCATTTGCAGTAGGCCAGTCTCTGCTCTGGCTAGAAGAGATGCAGTGATGGAAAGACTCTTCTTTAAGGAATCGAGTCCTAGAGCAGGAGATTATTGAAAATGTTCCTTGGACTATTTTCCTTAATTAAATGTCAAAAGATTGGCTCTTTCTTTTTTTTTAGTCTCAGAATCTCACTATGTTGCTCAGGCTGGTCTTAAACTTCCGGGCTCAAGTGATCCTCCTACCTCAGCCTCCCAAAGTGCTGGGATTACAGGTGTCAGCCACTGCACACAGCCAGATTGTCTCTTTTAAAGCCAGGTTGATTTTCCTGGAATCATTTTTCTCTGTTTCCATAATGTGTTAATGAATTGTTCCATTTGTGTTATATTCTGCATCCTTCCTGATTTTTCATTTATGACTCTATTGAAAGGACCTACTTGGTAGAGGCTTCTTTGCAGACAGGAATATAGCCCCGTCCAGCTCTCTGTCTGGGTGTGGTAAAGGACACAAGAGGCATACTGTTGGAATGAGTGAACCAACCCAATTATATGTGAAGAAAGACAGGCTCAGACATCTTATCCAAGAATTAGGAATATAGTCATACATGCAGTCTAAGATGGATCGGTTACTCAGAACGTTATTGTCAGCACTCATCTTACTGGTACTCCTGCCAGTGCTACAAGTAATAGTAATTAGTAATTCCATGATATGTGCAACTGTTGAACATAAGGAGTAGCCCTTTGTCTGGGCACAGTGGCTCACACCTGTAATCCCAGTACTTTGGGAGGCTGAAGTAGGAGGATTGCTTGAGGTCAGGAGTTTGAGGCTGCAGTGAGCTGTGGTCAAGCCACTGGCACTCCAGCCTGGGTGACAGAATGAGATCCCATCTCTAAAAAAAAAAGGAGTAGCCTTTTGTGTGCACAGTGGTTAGAGATGGCTGTTTTTTCCAGTGGAACAATGTATGGTGCTGTGAGTTGGAGGGTTGTCTAAAGCAAGTGTGTCTCAGTTCTCTTGGCTGGATGAGCATTCTTAGAAATGCTGGGGATTAGCTTGAGTGCTGTGATTCCTGCTACTTCAATCTCTTATGTTGAGGCGTTCTGAGGTTCACTGGTGCTTTAGAAACACAAAAGGGCTTTGGGTGACCAAATATGTGTGCTTACTGCAGTCTCCACTCTTAATCTCCATAGTCAAGAAGGAGAAGCCAAAAGTAAAGGTAACATATGGATTTCTCATCTTGGACCAGCTTGCCATGGTTCTAACTAAACTGTTCAGGCCTGGGGACTGGTTAATTCTTGTTATTTCTGTTTTATTTTTTTACTTCTTTTAAAAACATCTTAACCAGATTAGAAGCCCTGGAGCTTGTGTTGTGCTCTGACCATTTATCCACTCAGTAGACGTTAATGAGGCTCTGCTACTCTTCCCCCTGCCTCCATCTTCTGTGCTGGACAAGCATTGTGCTACCTGCAGGCTATCACTGTGAGCTAGGTACATTCCAGAGTGCTGGAGACACCTGCAGGGATTGTGGGACTTGGTGTATCCAGCTATGGGGTGGAGGGAGCACCAGTGCTAGATGCTGTGTCGTGTCTGTCAGCTGGGGGTCCTGGGGCACAGAGAGGGCGTAGAGCTGGGCACCCAGGCTCTAGTGCCATTCTTACACTGCCCTCTCTGCAGGAAGCTGCATCTCGGAGCTGTTTGTCTCTCACTGAAGGTGGGGAAGGTGAGAGTCATCACCAATGCGGGATGTTTTCCAGCCACCTTGTTTTCATTCACCTAGGAGTCCAGTGTGGAGCACTTGCTGGATGCCAGCAGCCTCCTGGGCCCTGGCACTTTGAAGTACATGCACCTCCACGGGGGCTCAGTGTGTGGCATTGCCCAGAGGTGAACTGGGTATGTCTCATAGGAGTCCATGGAGACCCAGTTCCCACACTGTGATTGCCAGCGAACTAGGCCTTTCCAGGTGTATCCACACCTAATCAGTGGGAGCAGGGGAGCAGTTTTGGAGCCCTAGGAATCTGGGGTCATTTCTGCCCGCAGTGGAATTTGCTTCTATTCCTAGCTGAATTCGGGGCTTTCCCCAGGGACCAGCACTACTGTCAGTGCCACCCTGTCTGGGCCCCCCCTTTTCCAGATTTCACCTAGTGATGAGGTTGACTGACTGTCCCAGATTTCCATCATCACCTTCCGTACTCTCCTGTGGGAGGAAGGGGAAACACTTTCGGTAACTTCGTGTGTGTGGATTATAGTCTCATCTGCAAAATAAAGACCTTTATATTCAGATACATTCTTCCTAGGGTGGCCATTTGTATCTGTCAGGGTTCAGTTTGGGAAACAAAACCCACTCCAGTTATTCTTAAGCTTGAATGGATTTTAACATGTGGAAGGAGTTATTTACATGATGTTGAAAAGCCTGGAAGAGTGGGCTCCAGGCTGGGTCCCTAGAAATAACCCCTGACCTCTCAGCATTGACCTGCCTGGGAGCTGCTATGTCCATCCACCTGCACTACTATCTTTGAGTTCAAGTAGACACTACTGCAGCCCCTTTCTAGGGAAGAGAGGGGCCTGGGCTTAAGACATTGGCAGCTTCTGCCCAGAATGGCTTCTTGATAACCCTAGCTGTGTTGGCCGACAGTAATGCCTACCACAGCTGAAATTGGCCTCTACCTTTCTGGCCTTGCCAGTGGCATGAGCATGTCTAATTGAGGGAACTAGTTCACATCTAGAATCCCTGCTACAAGGGAGTCACTGCAGGGCAGGGCACTGTTGCAAAGGGGCAGCCCCATGCCCTCCCACCAAAAGGGGAGTGGGAAGTGTGGGCTGCAGGTCTTAGTGGTGGGAGCTTTCCTGAAGCAGTTCTTATACACGCCAAGCAAGAGGGAAAGGCTGTGCCACTGGCCACCCCTTAGACAGGTAAGAGTATTCAACTTGGCCAGAAGGTGGAGGAAGTGACCAGGTTTGAAACTGTTGTAGCAGTCCATTTTATCACCTAAATCAAACTGATTGCTTCTTTCTCTCTTGTTTTTCTTCTCTTTAAAAGATTGTTGATGGTGAGTGATTTCATCTCCTTTTTCACTGGGTTTGGAGACAGAACTGGCATGGGTGAGGGCCATGGTGCTGCAGGCCTTGCCAAACCGTCCCAGAGGGTCCGAGAACTACAGGCAGGAAAACAATCTCGTGGTCAGACCTGCACAATCAGTCCCTTTGCACCTGCTGAAGAACCTTCACCCCTGTTGCTGAGCACTGAGCTAAAGTCCTGCCTTGGGGCCTGCTGGATTTTGGAGAAGGCTGACAGCTTTGACTGCTCTGCGGCTCTGGCACCAGCTTCCAGTAGGGATGGAGGGGTGTCTCCTAGGAAGACAAGGCAGTGGCTTTGGGCAAAGTCTTGGGCAAGACTTCTTTTGGGGTATAGCTGGACATAGCAGCAGTTTCTCTCTGGGCATCCCAGGCAGGGGAAGGAGAGGGTTTTTAGAAGGATCAGGGTGGAGTGGTGAGGATGGGGGAGAGTAGGAGCCTCCAATTTGAAAATGTGACTCTCACCTTAGAAAGGAGAAGGCCAAGGAGGAATGCTAGGAGGCTGCGCCAGGACCATGCTGACAGCTGTGTGGTGAGCAGTGATGATGAGGAACTGTCCAGGGATAGAGACGTGTATGTGACCGCCAGAGATGAAGGTGCTACAGGAGTGAGGTACCACCATGTCCCCTGGTCTGTTGCTGCCATGCTTGGGGTGGAAGGCCAGGGTATAGAAATACTGTACTTTTCAGCAAATCTGGGAATCCTTGGCTCTAGAGGGGCCTGGCCAGGCATCTGCCCAGTAGCTGGATGTGGTTGCAACTGGATCCATAGCTGGGCTTAGCTAACCCCACAGTGACCAGGGTGTGCCAGGCACTGATGGGATGGGTGTGAACAGGCCTGGTGCCCCCAACCTCTTGCAGCAGGAATGCTTGAGGGGTGGCAGTCACTTCCCTGACCCCAGACTGGGATTCTGGAGGAGGGGCTCTCTGTGTGAGCAGAGGCTGGGGGTGGAGGAGAGCAGGGTGACTCGGGTTGTCTGCACTTTAATTGTCCCAGTCTCTCTTCTCCCCTTTCTTTTGGTCACCCCACCACACCCACTTGGGGCAGTCGGCTTTCCCGAAAGTCTCCTGGATGTCAGTGCTAAGGCAGAGTCAGAGATGGCCAGGGGAGGGACTCTTGTAGGGGATACAGGCCGCTTATACTAAGGCCACTTATAGGGTGCAATTGAATGTTTGAGTTTACTGAGAAACTGATGTGAAGCACTGTGATCTTAGGCCATCTGGTACTGTCAGTTGTCCGATCTGCATGGACGGATACTCAGAGGTAAGTAAACTAAGCTGTATCTTCCCTACTTTTGGCTTCTAAACTGATTGAGTGAAAGAATTAGATAAGATCTTCTCCTTAGGTGGGATTTAACACGACTGCAGTCATGCCCGGACCAATGGCTTGTTGTGTATCTCTGTGTAGAGGGAGAATGTGCCAGTTTCTCCTTGGGCCCTGCAGCCTTCAACTTTAGCCCCTGTATGCCCTGCGCTTCCTGATGCCAGTGCATCAGTCTGCTGTGTTCCCTGTCCAAGCCCTAACCAAAAGATACTAACATTTACTGGAGCCCCTTATAATCCTCTTGAGCTGCCACTACTGGGGGACTGTGGCTCTTGCCTCCTGCTGTCCATTTAACAGAGACCACCTATACTTGTCTTACTGAGACTGCACAGCAGGTATCCTTACTTCTCCAGACCATCTCCCTGCTTTTCCTGCTGCCATCTCGACCCCTCCTTCCCTCTCATTGGTCCTCTTAGGGATGGGCATGGGTAGGATTCTGTGGGGACTGCTGCAGCTCTTGGACAAGGGCAAACTTGAAGGCTGTTCCTTTCAATGTCTTCTAGATTGTGCAGAATGGACGTCTCATTGTTTCTACAGAATGTGGCCATGTCTTCTGTAGCCAGTGCCTCCGTGATTCCCTTAAGAATGCTAACACTTGTCCAACTTGTAGGAAAAAGATCAACCACAAACGGTACCACCCCATTTATATATGAAGTGTTTAGAGCTGCTCAGGAGAGACGGATGGACAGACAGACAGCCTGGCTGGGTTCGCCATATGGTATCTGCCTCCATTTTCCTGAGCTCAAAAAGACCATTTCCAAACCAACATCTGATGTGTAAACTCTTTTGTTTCCAGCCCCCTCTTAGATCCTTTTGTTTCTCCAGTTTGATGCTGTGGAGCTGGACCCAGGGCTGTCCCAGGCCAGGCTCTACATTCCTGTTCCTGGGGTGGTCTGATTCCAGAGTAGGAGAAAGGGAGTCAGGCACGTTGGACTAGAGAATTGTGGTTCCACTCTGTTTCCGGAACCTGCATGTTTGCCAAGAAGTTTCCTTATTTGGAAAGTTTGCCCCAGCTCTCCCAGCATGCCACCTGTCATCCCAAGCGTCTGCCAGTCGACCAGTGTGCCTGCCACACATTGACCAAGCCAGACACGGTCCACCCAGCTCCAGGATCCCAGGTGCAAGAGTGGCCCCCAGAGGCCTTGGAAAGACCAACCACTGGACTTTTTCTTCTTCCCTTGAGAGTCAGAGGTCACCCATGATTCTGCCTGCACCTTATCATTGATATGCAGAGATTTCTGCAAATCAAGAGAACCTCTGCAGGGCAATCCCCTATTCCCTAAGAACGAAGAAGTGCAATAAGCCCATTCTTTACCTACTTCTCAGCAGCCCAGGAGATGTAGCACTGTTAGTATTGCCCTCGAAGGCCTAATGTCACCTGTGGAGCAGTGCCCGTCCCACCCCATCTCTGTTCACCAACTGTTCTCAGGAACCTTACCCATGCTCCAGTGTCCTTCACCTGGCACAGGACATGCAAGGCAAATAGGACAGGCACGTATTTGAGTGTCCTCTCTCTGTTCTGATAAATCCACCCTGTGTTTGCCACGTGCCCTCTAGTCCTCAGCTCCTCACTTCCTACTGCCTGATGTCTGCCCTGGCGTAGACACGGGGAGGTGGTGGCAGTAGTTGTGGCCTTATCAGCCGCTTGCTTCCATGCTTTCACCCAAGTCTCTGTTACCCTATGTTTCAAAGAACTTGGCCCACCAGACTTGGTACTGACGTGGCTTTTTCATCCACTCACCCATTGGCATTTGTTTCAGAAGCTGCTCTTCTACCCAGTTGGGCTTTGATCCTTTGGGCTTTTGACTGCTCCATAGGTTTTGGATGACTTATCCTCCCCAAGGGGCCCAGATAACAACCTCTGCTCCACTCCTCAAGTGTGTGGGAGCCTCAAGTTCTCTCAGAGGCAGCAAAGTGGCCCAAGCTGCCCCTAACAGCACAGGGTATAGGGGTGGCTGATAGGAGAGAGAGGCCTTGCAGGACCAGCCTGCCTCCACCTCCACACTCCTCCTTCCTCACAGGGCTTCAAGCCAAACCAACAGCCTTTTCGTTTGAAACATCTTCAAAGTGGGAAAGGGGCCACTTCTGGCTTTGCTAGCAATAACTGACCTTCAGTTTACCCTTCTGAAGGAGCAGGGACTCAGCACAGAATTCACTTTAAATGGGGCTGAAGGAGTGTCCCTCCTCTATGTGAAAAGAAAATAGTTTTATTCTTCATTCTGACTTTTAACTGTTTGGCTCCCTTCCAATTAGTTTGAATGAAAGTGTTAATTTTCTACTTGGAATTGAAGAGGGCAGGAGTGTTAGAGCTCATCATTGTGATGTGTAACATGTCTGCCCTCCACTTGGACATCATTACCATTAAGCTCCTCTGGGCTTCATGGAAATGCTCTTGTTCTACTCTAATGATGCCCAGACTTCAGGAGCTAAGGTGACCATGCAGTCCACTAATAAGCATGGTAATACCCATTTCTAAGTTTCTTTAAATTTTATCCTTAAAGACAACTTAAGTGGTTGATCATAAAACTTGTATTACTTCATCCTAAATTAAATTGGTAAAACATGTGATTAGTTTCTACTATTCAGAAACGGCAAACTAGGAAAAGATTGGTATGAAAAAATCCCTTTCCTTTCCTCAATGTACATAGTTCAGCTCTTTCTTTGTTACATTTAAACTATATCCGTGGATATCAGTCTGTTTTGGACTCATCTGCTAGTGTTAAAGATGGAAATAAAACCATTAATTTGAACAAAATATCATTTTCATGAATTCATTTGCTCTTTGGCATCAGAATCGATTCCCCCAACTCCCCCATTGCTGAAGTGTGTGGTTCTCATCTGCCTCACACTCAGTGTACTGTTCAGTGTGTGTGTTCAGGAAAGCTGTATGCCCAGAAGCCAGCATGTCCAGGCCATTTGTGGAGCAGGACCACAATCCAGGCCCTGGAATCTCTAAGAAAACACAGTCCACTCTGAGAGGTGAGGTTGGCTGAGGGGCTGTCTGCTCAGTTTGGCCAGCCACACAAAGGTACCCGGAGGCTGCACTGAGCAGTGTGGATTGAGATTGCCTTGGGACTCTTGCAGTGTAGTACCCCCACACCACCCCTGGCCACCCAGACACAGACCTTACACTCCAAGTGAGAGGCAAGGCCCCTGGAACACATGGACGTGTCAGTTGTTGCTGTGAGTGAGCAGTGCTGGCAAAGCTCAAAGGAGGGCAGGTACTTGGCAGTGGCAGAGCTCTTGCTTTGCCTCTCTGCCTCTCTATATGCCTACCGAGCAGTCCTCAGGGCAGGGAGTGAAACAGCTAATGCGCTAGGTGCCTGGGGCTCGAAGGCCTACCTTCTAGTAGAGATAGTTTGCTTATCATGGTCCTGGCACTGCACGTGACTCTGGTGGGTATTTAGACACTCTATGTTGCCTTACTCCTGGAGCATGTTTACTAAAGAGACAGTCTCCTGGGCCAATAAGAAATCTAAACTGACAACAGGAATCCAGGAGCCTACAGTAGGAAGTTTAACCTGTCCAGGAATGTTTCCCTGAGGAAGGGAGGCAGAGCTACCATCCTCAAGGTCCAGGAAGTTCTCTAGCAAAGAGACACCCCAGGCCCAGGCCTGTGAAAGGTGCTGAGAGGGACTTCCATCTTGTGGGCACATGATAGGGTCTGCAGGCCTCCATGGTACCTGAGGGTGGCTAGACACTGTGGGTGGCTACCCAGGGCCCAGCGATGTCTTTACCCTAGAGCCAGAGCCAGATAAGGGAGGCCTCTGTTTTGAGCAAGCCCTGGGGAGGCAGAAAGGACAGGGAGCTGTGTGTCCACAGGCCCAGCATGAACTAAGTGAATCTAGTGCTGAACAGGAGGGTGCCCCCAAGGCTGGCTGTGAAAGGGGATTACTAGGTTACTTATTTTTGAAGTTTTTAAAAATAACTACAATTTCTATTGCAATATAGAAAGAATTTGATTTCTGTATATTATGTATCCAGCATCCTTGCCCAATCTTTAATCTGGACTCTTGAATTTCCTGCATTCACACCCACATCATCTGCAGTGTTCTTCCTTTTTAAATTCTTGGGCCTTTCTTTTTCTTACTGATCTTGCTAATACCTCCAGTGCATTATTATTAAACACAAATGGTGTTGGGGGACACCCTTGTGTTTTCAGTGTTTCATCAAGAAATGTTTGCTTATAGGTTCTTATTAAATAACTAGCAGGTAAGGGAAGCTCCTTTTCCAACCATGAAGTAGGCATTTGTCTTTTGTTTCTGGTTTTTTTTGATCACAAATGAATGTCTGATCTTATTAGTTCTTTTTCTGCTTCCATTGAGACATGGGATTTTTCTCCTTTAATCAGTTAAAAGCAGGCTGGGTTCAGTGGCTTATGCCTGTAAACCCAGCATTTGGGGAGGGAAGATCCCTTAAGGCTAAGAGTTAAAGACCACCCTAGGCAACAAAGCAAGACCCCATCTCTACAAAAAAAAAAATCAAAGTAATATATGACATTATAGTCATGCATGGCTTAACTATCAGGATGTGTTCCAGGAAATGTTTTTTTGGGTTTTTTTGTGTTTTTTTGTTTTTTTGAGACAGAGTCTCACTCTGTTGCCCGGGCTAGAGTGAGTGCCGTGGCGTCAGCCTAGCTCACAGCAACCTCAAACTCCTGGGCTCAAGTGATCCTACTGCCTCAGCCTCCCGAGTAGCTGGGACTACAGGCATG
>CAUYRT010062901.1:0-21512 GCA_963574885.1 Lepilemur ruficaudatus | reverse complement strand
ATCTAGAAAACCCCATGGATTCTTCCAAGAGACTCCTTGATTTGATAAATGAATTTGGTAAAGTCTCAGGTTATAAAATCAATATACACAAATCAGAGGCATTCATATATGCCAAAAATAGTCAAGCTGAAACTCAAATCAAAAGGGCAATACCTTTCACTATAGCCTCCCAAAAAATTAAATATCTAGGAGTAAATTTAACAAAAGATACGAAAGACTTATACAAGGAGAATTATGAAACATTAAAAATCTTTTAAATCAAGATGTCTTATTAACTTGTTTTCATTCTTTCTCTCTTAAGTATTTAGAACTAATGAACATTGCTATGAAGGTTGCATTAGCCATTATCCCATAGGTTCTACTATTTCTTGTTTTCAACAAATACCACAATTCTGCTCTTTATTTCCTCTCTGACTCAAGGAATTTCCAGTGGAAAAACATTTTATTTTTCACTTTTGTTTTTTATCTCTAATTTTTTCCTGAAATATTATCAGAATGGCATCTTTAGTCTTGTTGGGTTTTTTTTTGGTGGTATAATATTTAGTCAGTATTTTTTACTGTTCCTTGGGCATTGATATAGAAGGACTATATTCTTTTTATGGTAAAGAATTTAATATATCAAACCTTTCTTAATTATGTTATTTGGTTCTATATTTTTATATATATTTTATACTTTATCATGGACTATGAGAAATAAAGTTGTCTACTATTGTGTTTCTCTCTTTTCCTTTATCTACTATAGTTTATACTTAGTGATTATTGCTGCTGTGTTATTTGCTATAAAGATATTAATAACTGTTATGTCTTCATATGCGTTAGATCTTTTAGCATTATCAAGTAGCTTTTTTGGTCTAATTTAATGCGTTTGGCCTGAATTTTACCTTGTCTAATGTTAATATCATGATTCCTGATCTTACTCTTTCGCCAGTCTTTCATTTTCTACCTTTCTGAATTACTTTATTCTAGATACGTCATATGTAACTAACTATATATATGTCTAATGCAGCATAGAGTTGAATTTTGTGTTGTGAGCCAATATGAGCATTTTTTTCTTTGAAATTCATTTATATTTATTGATGTGACATGTAACATGACATAGTTCTGTCATGTTATTTTTTTTGTTTTTGTCATCTTTCAAAAGCCCTCCCCATTTCTTTAGATAGCGTGTATTAGTTCTCAACTATGAACAGTGATCAAAAAGAGCAGGTATCTTTTCCCCTGCTTCTCTTCCGCCCTTCAGTTTTAAACAATAATATCATTTTAAAAAATCTTTAATGTGCTTATCCTTTTATAGCACTTGATATTACATCATTAAATTATATGCTGTGACTGCCAGCCAATGTATACTTTAACTCTCAGTCTTTACCTTTCATTTTCTTTATTCCCATCCCTTCCCAATTTTTGCAAAATATAGAACTACTCTGTTAGGATATAAAAATTTCATTCTGTTTTGTCACCCCATTCCTTCATTCGTGTCAGTCTGTGTTCTGTAGTTACATATGTTCTTGCTGCCTGTCCTTTGGCCAGTGCCTCTGCAGTCGTGTCGTGATTCACTGAAGTGTGTCTTCTAGGTGCCTTGCACAAGGAGGGCTCATAGGTTCAAATTCCCTCCAAGTTCCAGCACACTTGCACATTTATACTTATGTTTTTATTCCTTCCTCTACTCCTTGGTTCCTTCAGAGGCCACTGCACATAGGAAAACTTGTTCCTGCAAGTCAAAATGAGCCCTTCACCTTCAGGAAGCATTTTTAATGGTACACACTGAGATCTACCATCACTGGCCTTCTTGATAATCCCCAGAGGTCTTACTCTATGGCTTCTGCCCAATCCCAGCTGCCTTTGACACTTCTCACACGTTTTAGAATCTATAGATTACATCTTTTCAAATAGTATAGGGGGGAAAGGAGACATTTCTGCTTCTTTTAAGGGCATTGTCTAGAAGCTGGAAGTTACACCTATCACTTTCCTCAACTCTATTGTTTGGAACCTAGTCACATGACCTTACCTCACTAGAAGTGGGACAGAGAAGTGCAGTTTTTCTATATATTTTTAGTTGGCCAACTTATTTCTATTTTTAGAAGAGACGGGGTCTTGCTCTTGCTCAGGCTGATTTCGAACTCCTGACCTTCAGTGATCCACCCGCCTCGGCCTCCCAGAGTGCTAGGATTACAGGCGTGAGCCACCGCGCCCGGCCTAGCTAAGGATTTTGTAATTGGACAAGAGAAAAGATAAAAAGGATAACAGGAATTGAGGGGACATCTAGCAGTTTCTGCCATATCCCCACTCTTTATTCAACATAGGGAGCATTGTCTATAAATATATATACAGTCGTGCATCACTTGATAGGAATACATTCTGAGAAATGCATCGTTAAGTGATTTTGTCATTATGCTAACATCATAGCATATACTTAGACAAACCTAGATGGTGTAGCCTGCTACACATCTGTGCTATACTGTATAGCCTATTGCTCCTAGGCTACAAATCTGTACAGCATGCTACTGCACTGAATATGTAGGTACTTGTAACACAGTGGTAAGAGTTTATGTGTCTGAACATATCTAAACATAGAAAAGGTATGGTAAAAATATGGAATAAAAGATTAAAAATGGTATATCTGTATAGGGTACTTACCATGAATAGAGCTGCAGGATTGGAAGTTGCTCTGGGTGAGTCAGTGAGTGAGTGGTGAGTGAATGTGGGGGCCTACTGTACACTTAAGCGGCACCAAATTTATTTTGAAAAGGTTCTATCTTTAGTAGAATTAATAAATTAACCTTAGCTTACAGTCATTTTATAAGCTCTTTAATTTTTTTAACTTGTCTCTTTTGTAACAACATTTAGCTAAAAACACTAAACACACTGTACAGCTACACAAAAATATTTTCTTTCTTTATATTCTTATCTATAATTTTTTTCTATTTTTAAAATTTTATATATTTTTTTACTTTTTAAACTTTTTATTAAAAATTAAGATACAAACAGATTAGCCTACACCTAATGTAGAATCAGGATTATCAAGACATCACCAGGCAATAGGAATTTTTCAACTCCCATTATAATCTTAGGAGGTCACCGTCATATGTACAGTATGTTCTTGACTGAAACGTCATTATGTGGTACATATCTATTTAAATCATGAATAATAACATGTATAACATTGGTAAGGATTAAAGGGTGGATGTTAACTTTTCAAGATCGAATGTGCAATATTCGTTCTTTTCTAACTGTGATCTAAATTGGGAAGTCTTAGTTATCCGTAAAATCTTCCTTAACACTATCTACACACCTAATGGGTGCAGCATGCATCATCTGGGGGATGGACACACTTGAAGCTCTGACTCAGGTAGGGAAAAGGCAATCTACTTAACCTAAACATTTGTACCCCCATAATATGCTGAAATAAAAAAAAAAGACTGTCTAAATTCTTTTGAAATTGCTGAACTTCCCTTTAGTAGGATGAATATAGTCATTATTATCAAAGTCTAGCTAAATATATAAGGACCTTGATTTATATAACTTGATTATTTTCTATAAGTTGTGAGGTGGTTCTTGGTTACATGCAAATGATCCTCAGAGGATTAATACTGTGGTCATTAGTATTCCTTAGTAGTAGTAATTAATTTATTAGAACTGACTGAAGTCTCTAAGGGATGTAGGGAGCGGAGAGTGATCTGGAACACGGGACCTTGCCTGGATATCTCTGCACTAGGATGTCCTAATTACCTTTGAAGACTTGGCTCTGGGTGCCATGTGGCAACAGAAAACTGAAAAGCGAGGTGAAAGGATGCCAGAGGACACCTTGAAATACTTTACCCTTTTGCATGGAAATGCCATAGATTATGCCTGACATTCATAGTGAGTGTACCCTTCCCTATACTTTCTATTGGTTTGCTGTATTTGATTATACATATTGAATATCCCTTATCCAAAATGCTAGAGACCGGAAGTATTTTGGATTTTGAACTTTTGGATTAGGGATACTCAATCTGTATCAAATAACATCAGTAAAAAAAATTCCCTAAAGAAAAAATTGTATCTATTTTGAATTTATCCAGTATTTTTCAACCCATACCCACTATTTCTGCTTTCACTAATTTCCATTTTCCCTCTTTCTGCTCTGGAATCTAGACATCTTAGAAACACTGAACAGTCTCTTGTGCGCTTTGTAAAAATTCCTTGAGATGCTTCTTTTCACTTTATTTTTGTTCTGAAACTAACTTGTTTTACTACTGAACATGGTGTTTTGGTTTTGTTTTGTTTTTTGTAACAGACAGTACCTCACTCTGTTGCCCAGGCCACAGTCCAGAGGGCAGTGGTACAGTCACAGTTCACAGCAACCTCAAACTCTTGGGCTCAAATAATCCTCCTGCCTCAGCCTCCTGAGTAGCTGGGACTACAGGTGCGTGCCACCATGCCCAGCTAATTTATTTTATTTTATTTTTTGTAGAGAAGATGTCTTGCTATGTTGCCCAGGCTGGTCTTAAACTCTTGGCCTCAGGTAATCCTTCTGCCTGGGCCTCCCAAAGTGCTGGGATTATGGGTGTGAGTGACTGTGCACAGCCTGTATATCTTTTTGAAGCAAAATTCTTTCTTGTATATGTATTTTGAACATGCTATACGATTATCAGGTGAAAAATAGTAAAAACAGTCAATAAAAGTCAGATAATATTTTAGGTACTTTACATATACCCACAAACAGTTTTCAGAAAACAATTATAAATTAGTTGACTTATCAGTAAAATAATTTTGAAAGTCTTTCACATGATAGCCATAAGATTTATAAGCTAATACTAAGAAAAAAGCCTATTACCATTTGCAGTGCAATTTCAGCTGAGCTCTTTGTTGTTTATCTCATTTTGTTTTCATAAGAATTAAAGTTATTGAGAATGGGAATAAATACATAGGAGGTAAGAAAAATATGGGATGAAATAAAAAATAATTTAGGAAATTTATTTTGAAATACAAAAAACTAAATATTAAAATGCAATATATTCAGTTTTGTTGACCTTTTATGTAAGTTAAGCTCTTAACATAATACCTAGAAAATGAAATGTATCACATAGCTGGGTGTGTAGTGAATGATCATTGTTGTCAGCCTTTTTCTTTTGTCAGCATTTTACTGGTCTGATCTAATACAGTCATTATTAAAACAGGCAATGTAACCTTTTAAACCAGATTTTAATTTCAGCTGTTTTGATCTTGACAAATAATATTTGCAAGTGGCACCAAGATAAAATTATCTGTTTATGTTTTTCCTCTTAAAATCTACATATTCAAATAAACATCACTAAAGCAGCCCAATTACAAAGAAAAAGAGGAGTCAAAATCCACTCAATTTGGAGAGAAGAATAATATGAATAGTTGTGCTGAGATAAGCAAAACTATTACTGCTTATCTCATAAGCATAGCTAATATTGAGCTGTTCTGCTGTTACTCACATGTCAGCATTTCTATTATGGGCTTACATTGTAGTTATAAGAATTTACTATAATTTTATTTACTTTAATTTTATTTTTTGTAGAGAGGAGGTCTTGCTATATTGCCCAGGCTGGTCTTAAACTCTTGGCCTCAGGCAATCCTTCTACCTGGGCCTCCCAAAGTGCTGGGATTATGGGGTATAATTTATAGTCTGGAATAAAGCATGCTATTGTTTCTGTACTTCACCTGAAAGCCTTAACACAGGGGGAAGAAAACACAGCACAAGTTTTAAATATCCAGTCACATTATTTAGCTTTTTACTCAAAAAAAATTTATATGTAACTATCTAAAATGTTTTAAAGAAATTTCATAAAACTGAGTAATTATTATATGTCTTCATACATTTTTATGTATATAGCATCATTTTATATTCAGATACTCTCTACATACATAATTTATTCCAGTTTTACACATAAAGTTCAGAACTCCATTATACAAACCAGACTTTTGGTTAGTGTGTCAAAATCTACATTATCCCTTTCTCCATTTATTTATTTATTTATTTCCTTCTCAGACTTTCCTACTAAAACCATTCATAAAATTAGGAAAGCAGAGGCAGTCAGGCCACAGCTCATATTCAAGAGTTTACCGGATTGTGCATTTGTTCATAAACATTATTGAGCACCTTGATATGCCAAGTGCTTTGAAATACATTATCTCATTGGGTTGTCCCAGGATTCCAATTATGTACGTATGAGAATATAAGTTTAAGTAACTTATTTCAGGCCATTAGCTCTTTCTACTACCACACACTGGCTTACCTTTGTGTGCCTAAGACTTCTCTGAGGCATATTCTAACGTCTGTCCAAGAAAAAGGTACTTGTCATCAGGACAGCTGTGAAGTAGCAGAAATTTATCTTTTTTTGCCTCTTTTTCTTTCATAATTCTTTTCCTTACATTATGTATTCTTTCCACTGTTCTTTCTGAAAATCTCCATTCACATTGAGGTACAAATGTCAGCGTAGCTTAACATCTTACTTTTCCCCAAAATATTGGCATTTTAATTTTTTCCATAGAAAGGGAATTGAGAAGAAAAGCAGAATCTATGGTTCCAACTGTCTGGCTATTAGGAAGTCTTTTACCTAATTTCATCAAGCTGCTATTTGTTAAATTTGTTATGCCTAATCCAAATAGATTTTACTAATATATCACTTAGTTCTTCGTAAGATAAAAAGAATTTCAATTGCTTTATTGCTTGACATCCTATTTTCCAAGTAGTTTTGAGGTTATTTTCCTGTTCCAATGCAGTGAACAAGTTGTAGAAATTAACCCATGGAATATTGTAATTCTGAAAGAAATTACATTTTTAATTTTATATTTTTAGTCATTAAAGGTAGGATGGTAGATAGAAGAAATCTCAAGAGTATGATTCTTTACTGTTAAAGTTTGATCGAAGGTAATTTGTTTTATTATGACTTTTGTCTTACCTTTATTTTTCATGCATAGTATGTTTTTAAAAACATGTTTGAAGATCAGCGTCTGAAAGTTGTTGGTGAGGTGGTATAAGGTACCTTAGAGACCTGTAAAATATCATAAAATTCCCAAATATGACAGCATAGTTGCTGTTTTCTTTTATGGTGGCAACCCAATTGAGGTGTAAGAATCTTTACAGGCTCAGGTCAATCTTCCTTTATTTTTTAAAGGATAATATTTTTTAAAAGGTAAAAGCATGATCTCATACAAATATTAATGAACCTGTCAAAGATTTTATTTAACTCATTAGTGAGGGAACCAGTAAGATGTTACAACCAGTGCAAAGGGGAATTCGAGCAACAGATGCATATGTAGACAATCAAGAATGCCAAATGAATTTACAAATTAATGTAAAACTCATCAGCATTTACAGGTCAATAATTAGTTGTATTCCACCAGGTAAAATTTGTTTGTATTTCTGTAGAAACGAATCATTTGCACTACTGTACATTTTATACTATTCCCAGAGTTGTAAAATAGCTTAAAGATGTGAAAGGATGTAGGCCCCTATAAAATCAGATAATTCAGAAAGGTGCATTGGACAGGACACCTAGTAATTTTTTAAAGACAATTTTTGTCCATTTCAAAGTCTTTCATAATTTTTTGCAACAGTCTCCTCCCTTGTGATTATACTAATCTTAAACATTATTCTTGATTAAAAAAATGCTGATATAGCCTTATATAGGTAGAGGAAGAGTATTAATTACATGTATAGGTCACCTTGAGGTTGCTTTTGTGAATTTGAGACATTTAGTATTGAACATCTGTGAAGGTAAAAAAATTAATTTCTGCCTGAAAGTTTTCATAAGAAATCTTGGAATAAAGTTTTAAAAGCATCTATTATTTGCTGTCCTGAGGCTAAAAATCCAAGCCTAGGAAACTCTTTTCAATAGATTTAACCTGTATCTACAAATTCAGATGAGTTCCTCTTATCTTGAAATCCTCCAAATTTACTAAGGCTCGTGGCCTGCCAGTGACTTCCTTATCATTTATAAAGCTAGGGCCCGTAAGCTAGGCACCAGGCCAAGTTCATGGAGTGGGCTTTGTAGATACTGGATCCATTAAGTCAAGTCAACCTAGTTCTGTAAAAGTAGCTTGTTTTGCCTAATTCAATGAAAATCATTCTCAAATATGATGGTCTAGGTAAGGACTTGATTGCCCAAATGATTGGCCCAGTTTTATCTTAATAAAAAGGAGAATAGATTCTTATTAAACATATGCAAATAACTACATTGCCATGAAAAGTAAGGAGACTCAGAATTTCTGAATTTGGGAGTCAGGGGATATTCAATGAGAATCAGATATTTCAAATTTTTTTTTGGTTTACAAAAGCGGTTTTTACTAAATTTTTGTGGGATAAAGATAGCTTTAGAAGAAAGACAGTTTTTTTAATACCAGAAAAATTGATCATTAAACTAATATTAACAATAATCTAAACAAATAGCCATAATAAATTTTCCTTTGTTAGTTCATTCAGTCCTTTGTTCCTAGTGATTTTGAGTTACCAGTCTCCTGTCATGAAGCTGTCTGCTTCTGAACTGTAAAGAATCCTGGAAATCCTCACTTGGTTCATTGGTTTTATATGAAAGTTGTATAAATAATGTCATCTCAGAACATTGTACCCAATATTCTATTCTTGGAAGAATTAAAAGATTGCAGTATCAGTCTCTACAGTGGTGTCAGCAAGATAGCAGAATAGAACATCCCCCAGCATTATTTCAACAACAAAACTACAACTAGAATCTATTAATAGAAACAATACCACCCTAATTACACGAGGACTTGGGGGAAGCAGAGAAACCCTCTAATCCCACAGAATTGAGGGAAACTGCAACCATTTAGAGAAACAGTCATTTCAGACAGTGCCATCCTCTCCCCTGAGGCAGCATGATACCACTCACAGAGAATTTTCATAGACCCATGGTTGCTGAGGTGAGAGGAAAAACTTGGAGATGGATGTTCAATCTCCCCACCAGTCTGGGAATCTTCACAGGAAACCCACTCCAGTCCTGTCCCATGGAAACCATTGGGAGTGCCACGAGAGCTGGACTACCTGGGGTGAATTGAGGGCAAACAGTAGGGTACTGAGCACAGCAACTGGCACACTGGTACCCAGTGCTCTGGTCAGTGCAGGCACCATGTTGAAGAGACTGCCTGGCACTGTAGTGCCACAGGGACATAATCCATGGGAACGCTCAAATCTCTAGCCAGATTTTCCACAAAGCCCAGGTGCTCGCGTGGAATCTTCCCTTGGCTCAGAAACAACAAAATGGTAGGGATTAAGTTCCAGCACCTGCTTAAGTCTTCCCTAGACTAGGAAAGATGGCAGGACAACAGTGTAGTTCTAGGGCAGTGGTTAAGCTCTGGTGCTCTCTATAAATCTTCCCCAGACCAGGAAACAATGCAGAGCAGTTATTTAGTTCCAGAACAGTGTTTAAGTTCCAGTGTTCACTGTAAGTCTTCCCCAGACTGGAAAACAATCACAGGGCAATGAGTTAGTTCCAATGTAGTGTTTTAGTTCTAGTGCTTACTCAAAGTCCTCCCTGGAATGAGAAGTGACAACAGGGCAGCATTTAAGTTCCACTACAAAGAAATAAAAGTCTAAGGAGGGCTGGGTGCCTGTAATCCTAGCTCTGGGAGGCCAAGGCAGGAGGATCACTCAAGGTCAGCCATTCAAAACCAGCCTGAGCAAGAGCGAAACCCCGTCTCTACTAAAAATACAAAGAAATTAATTGGACAACTAAAAATATATAGAAAAGATTAGCCGGGCATGGTGGTGCATGCCTGTAGTCCCAGCTACTCGGGAGGCTGAGGTAGAAGGATTGCTTGAGCCCAAGAGTTTGACGTTGCTGTGAGCTAGGCTGATGCCATGGCACTCTAGCCTGGGCAAAAGAGTGAGACTCTGTCTCAAAAAAAAAAAAAAAGGTCTAAAGAGGGGCCAAGAAGTGCACTAGAAGTAGCCTGCACAATGCTGCTCTCATGGAGAGGATCGAAAGTGGCGAATAGATACTCACCTTGAGATCGATCACCTAAGAGAGAGTATTGGGATTAACAGAGAAGTGATGGGAGGCACCTAAAGTGGAGAGGGAAGTGGGATGACCCACTAAGCAGGATCAGCGGTACCTAGGGAAAGCGCCCACATGTGGGGAAGAGATAGAATCCTGGGGCTCTACATTTCCCTGGGGGCGTTGCAACTGGAGCTGTGCATGGGCCACTCCGCTTCAGCAGGCTGTGGACTGACACAAAGACCTGACTGGTGGCTGTAGGGTGGTATTGATCTTGAAAGAAGGCACAGCTGTCTTCTAAACCCCAGGCACTGAAACTAGCACCATTTTGAGGTCTCAGACCCATAGTGTTTCATCTACCCAGAAGTCAGCTCCAAAGCTGCCATCTCCCCCTTGCCCCTGACAGGTAGAGGAGGGAACAGGGAAGTTGCATGGTGCACCCTGTGGGCAGATACTGTATACCCTCACCACTGCCAGGGACCTAGGCAGAGCAGGCACCCAGGGACCTGAGCCCAGGGACCTGCTGCCAAAGCCTGGATGATCCTGACAAACCACATTTCCCATGGGACCTGAGAAGAACACATGCCCATGGTCCTCAGTGCCTGCTCCCCATCCTCTAGGCAGTGCAGCTGCTACTGCCTGGGAAACCCTGCTGCAGACAGACCTGGGAAGGGTGAATTCCTATGCAGCCGCCATCACTGGACCTGGGCAGACTACCTGTTGCATGCCCACCTTGCCACAGGCCTGCCCTGCCATGGTGGCCCTGTGACAACAATAGGGGAGTAGGAAGCCATAAGAGAGCAGCAGTGTGAAAGGCTCACAGGAATTCTGCCCCTCACCTACCTGGTACATCTTCCAGAGTAGGACTCAAGCATACCATCCAGGGACCTCTCCCTCTCTTAACCAAGCAACAGCAGTTCTAGCAGAAGAGAACAGGTGTACTACAAAGCTATCTGTTTTGAGCTGAGGGAATAAGTTCCAGATGAGAAGGATACCAGGTGAAGAACTTTGACAACATGAAAAACGTGCTGTGTTAACACCCCAAAAGAATCATAATAGCTCTCCATCAATGGACTCCAACCAAGATGAAATTGTTGAAATTTCACATAGAGAATTCAAAATATGGATGGCAAGTAAGATCAATGGATTGATGAAAAGTTAAAACGAACACAAACCAAAAAAATAATTCAGCACATGAGTGAAAAACTCACTGAAGAGATAGATAATACAGGAAAAATATAACAGAACTTCTGGAAATGAACAAGTCATTCAGGGAATTTCAAAATATAGCAGAAAGTTTTAACAATAGACTAGACCAAGCAGAAGAAAGAATTTCAGAGCTTGAAGACAAGGCTTTTGATTTAACCCAGTCAATCAAAAATGAAGAAAAAAGAAGAATAATGAAGAATCACTCCAAGAAATATGGGATTGTGTAAAACAAATGAATATAGTAATCATAAGTATCCCTGAGGGAGATGAAGAAAAAACAAAAAGCATGGAAAACCTATTTGAAGGAATAATCAAGGAACCTTCCCTCATATTGCTAGAAATTTAGACATCTAGATTCAAGATCATCAAACACCTAGAAGACTCATGGCAAATAGGACTTCACCAAGGCACTTAATCAGCAGTGTGGGCAAAGTAATAGTGAAGGAAAAAAATCCTGCAAGCTGTGAGGTGAAAGCAACAAGTTACTTACAGAGGAAAACCCATGAGACTAACAGCAGACTTCTCAGTGGAGACCTTACAAGCCAGAAGGGATTGGGGGTTTTAGTCTTCTTAAACAGAATAACTGCTAGCCAAGAATTTTGTATCCTGAAAAACTAAGTTTCTTACATGAAGGACAAATAAACTCTTTCTTATATGAGCAAACACTAAGGGAATTTGTCACCACTAGACCTGCCCTACAAGAAATGCTTAAAAGTGCTCTGTCCATGGAACAGAACAGTCGACACCTACCAGTGTAATATGACCTGAAAGCTAAACTCACAGCTCTTATAAACCATTAACACAAGGGAGAAAACAAATCAACTGGGTAAGAAAAACATGATGACCAGAACAGTATTGCACATATCAGTACCAGCATTGAATATGAACAATCTTAATGCCCCACTCAAAAGATACAGACTGGCTGAATGGATTTAAAAAAAAAAAAAACATAATGCAAATATTTACTGTCTCCAAGAAACCCATTTAACTCACAAAGATTCTCATAGACTCAAGGTAACAGGGTGGAAAACATATCCCATGCAAAAGGAAACCAAGAGCAAGCAGAGTACCTATTCTCATTCACATAAAATGGACCTTAAATCAACAATGGTAAAAAAGATAAATATGGTCATTACATAATGATAAAAGGGTCAATTCAGTAAGAAGACATAACAGTCTTGACTATATATGCATCTAACACAGGAGCTCCCAGATTAATAAAATGAATCCTACTAGATGTAAGGAAAGAAATAGACAGCAACATTATAATGGCCCAGGACTTCTACACTCCACTGACAGAACTAGACAGATCATTGAGGAAGAAAATCAACAAAGAAACACTGGACTTAAATAGGACTCTAAAACAAATGGACCTAACAGATTTATAAAAGAGTCTACCCCAAAACTGCAGAATATACATTCTTCTCATCAACACACGGAACCCTTTCCAAGTTAGATCACATGTTAGGCCACAAAAGAAGTCTCAGCAAATTTAGAAAAGTTGAAATCGTACCATGTATCTTCTCAGACCACAGTGGAATAAAACTGGAAATAATTCCAAGAGGAACTCTGAAAACTACTCAAATACATGGAAATTAAGCAACTTGGGTCAATGACAAAATCAAGATGGAAATTTAAAAAAGTTTCAAATTGAATGACAAAGATGACACAAGCTCCCAAAATCTCTGGGATACAGAAAAAGTAGTGCAAAGAGGAAAGTTCATAGGCTTAAATGCCTGTATCAAAAAGACAGGCCAGGCACAGTGGCCCACGTTTATAATCCTAGTACTTTGGGAGGCCAAGGTGGGAGGATGACTTGAAGCCAGGAGTTTGAGACCAGCCTGAGCAAGGTAGCAAGACCCCATTTCTACAAACAATAGAAAGATTAGCCAGGTGTGGTGGTGCATCCTTGTACTCCCAGATGTTTGGGAGGCTGAGGCAGGAGGATCACATGAACCAAAGAGTTTGAGGATTCAATAAACTGTGATGATGCCAACAGAGCAAGACACTGTCTTAAAAAAAAAAAAAGAAAGAAAAGAAAAGAGAAAACAGACCACAAATTAACAATCTAATGTCACATGTCAAGGAAGTAGGAAAAGAAGAAAAATACAAACCTAAGCAAGCAGAGAAAAGAAATAACAAAGAACAGAACTGAAGGAAATTGAAACAAACAGAAAAAAATACAAAGGACAAAGGATCAACAAAACAAAAAAGTTGGTTCTTTGAAAAGATAAAATGGATAGACCACTAGCTAGAGTAACCAGAAGCAGAAGGGAAAGGACTCAAATAAGCTCAATCAAAAATGAAAAAGGAGACATTACAATGGATACCACAATAATACAAAATATCCGTGACTACTGTGAAAACCTCTGTGCACACAAACTAGAAAATCTAGAGAAATGGATAAATTTTTGGAAACCCACAACCTCCTAAGCTTCAATCAGGAAGAAGTAGAAATACTGAACAGACCAATAACAAGTAGTGAGATTGAAATAGTAACAAAAAATCTCCAAACAAAAAAAAAAAAACCAGGACCAGACAGATTCACAGCCAGATTTTACCAGATGTACAAAGAACTGGCATCTATTTTACTGAAACTGTTCCATAATATCAAGAAGGAGGGAATCCTCCATAACTCATTTTACAAAGCCAGGATTACCTTGATACCAAAGCCAGGTAAGAACACAACAACAACAAAAAAAAAACTACAGACCAATAGCCCTCATGAACCTAGATACAAAAATCCTGAACAAAATACTAGCAAACAGAATCCAACAGAACATCAAAAAGATAATTCACCATGATCAAGTTGGTTTCATCCCAGGGATGCAAGTATGGTGCAACCTACACAAATGTGATTTACCACATACACAGAATTAAAAACAAAAACCATATGATCATCTCAATAGATGCAGAAAAAGCATTCAATAAAATCCAACGCCCCTTCCTGATAAAAACCATCCACAAACTAGGCATAGGAACGTACCGCAAAATAATAAAGGTCATATGTGACAAACCCTCAGCCAACATCATACTGCATGGGGAAAAGTTGAATGCATTCCCCTTAAGAACTGAAACCAGAGAAGAATGTCCACTGTCAGCACTTCTATTCAACATGGTAATGGAAGTCCTAGCCAGAGCAATCAGACAAGAGAAGGAAATGAAGAGCATGCAAATCAGGAAGGAGGAGGTCAAACTATCTCTGTTTGCTGATAATATGGTCTTGTATCTAAAAAACCCTAAAGACTCCACCAAAAGACTTCTAGAATTGATAAATAAATTCAGTAAAGTCTCAGGTTACAAAATTTATGTACACAAATCAGCATTTCTATATACTAATAATAGTCAAGCTGAGAGTTGACTGATCAAGAACTTTATATCATTTATAATAGCTGCAAAGAAAATAGAATAGGTATATACTTAACTAAAGTATATATACTATATACTTTATGTTGACAAAAAAATACACTGGAGAATGGACATCTTATTCAATAAATGGTGCTGGGAAAATTGTGTAGCCATATGCAGAAGAATGAAACTGGATCCCTATCTCTCACCATATATAAAAATTAAGAAGGATTAAAGACTTAAATGTAAGACTTGAAACCATAAAAATTTTAGAAGAAAACATAGGAAAAACTCTTCTAGACATTAGCCTACTAGGCAAAGAATTTATGGCTAGGACCCCAAAAGCAATTACAGCAACAACAAAAATAAATGGGACTTAAACTAAAAATTTTCTGCACAGCAAAGGAAATAGTCAACAGAGTATACAATCTCCATAATGGAAGAAAATATTCTCAAACTATATGTGAGACAAAGGACTAATATCCAGAATATACAAAGAGCTCAAATCAGCAAGGAAAATAACAACTAACTCATCAAAAATTGGACAGAAGACATGAACAGGTTTTTCTCAAAAGAAGATAGACAAGTGGCCAAGAAACATGAAAAAACGTTCAACATCACTAATTATCAGGGAAATGCAAATTAAAACCACAATGATGTACCACCTTATCCCTGTCAGAATGGCAGTTATTAAAAGTCAAAAATCAATAGATGTTGGTGCAGATGCATTGAAAAGGGAACACTTGTAAACTGTTGGTAGGAATGCAAATTAGTACAACCTCCATGGAAAACAGTATGGAGATTGCTCAAAAAACTAAAAGCAGGCTATCATTTGATCCAGCAATCCCATTATTGGGTATCTAGCCAAAGGAAAAGAAGTTATTTTATAAAAATAACACCTGCATCTGAATGTTTATTGCAGCACAATTCACAATCACAAAGTTATGAAACCAACCTCAATGCCCATTAACTGATGAGTGGATAAAGAAAATGTGGTATGTATATACCATGGAATACTATTCATCCCTAACAAAAGGTATGAAACAATGTCTTTTGCAACAACTTGGATAGAACTGGAGACCATTATCCTAAGTGAAATATCTCAGGAATGGAAAACAAATACCACTTGTTCTTACTTATAAGTGGAAGCTAAGTGAAGCGTATATGTGGTGTAATGGACATGGAAAACTAAGAATGGGAAGGGAAGGAAGGTAATGAGGGATAAAAATGTAGCCATCAGACACAATGTACAGTATTCTGGTGATGGGTACACTAAAATCTCTGACTTTAGCATTATACAATTCATTCACTTAACAAAAACCACTTTTGCCCCCCTAAGTCTATTGAAATAAAAAATAAATAACTAAATAAAAGTTTAAAACCACCAACAAACATCTGCAAAAAGTGCAAGAGGTGGCCATCTCCTTAAATGCACAGGCGTCAATGTAAAGATACAGGGATTGTGAAACTTAGGGAAATATGACACCACCAAAAAAAGCCAATGGTAATGGACCCAGAAGAATTTAAGATCTATGAAATGTCTGACAGAGAATTTGGAATAATCCTCTTAAAGTAGTTCAAGGAATCACGAGAAAATACCAGTGAATCCAATCCAGGAAGAAAATGAGAAATTTGACAATAAAATAGAAAAAGGAAAGAAAAAGGAAAAAAACCAACAAAACCATACACACACAAAAATGAAATAGAATCCTAGAAATAAAGAATACAATAACAGGACTGGAAAAAGTCATTAGAGAGCTTCAATGGCCAACTTGATCAAATAGAGGAAAGAATTGGCAAACTTGAAGACAGAATATCTGAAATTACCCAATCAGAGGAACAAAGAGAAAAAAGAATAAAAAAGAAGGGCTACGAGAACTAGGGGACACCATAAAGTGTACTAACCTCTGCATAATTAGAATACCCAAAGGAGATGAGAGAGGAAAAGGCCTAGAAAGCCTATTTAGAAAATAATGGCTGAAAATTTCTTAAATCTGGGAAAAGACAAAGCATCCAGGTACAGGAAGCTCAACCCAAAGAGGAAATCCCTGAGGCATACCTTAACCAAATTAGCAAAAATCAAAGACAAAGAAAGAATACTCAAAGCATATAACATTCACACATATCACATTGAACAGAGCCCCAATATGGTTTTCAGCAGAAAACCCTGCAGGCTAGGAGAGAGTAGGATGCTTTATTCAAAGTGCTAAAAGAGAGAGAGAGAGAGAAAAAAAAGCCCTGCTAGCCAAGAATACTGTATCCAGCAAAGCTATCCTTCAAACATGAAGGAAAGAGACTTTCCCAGACCAAAAAAAGCTGAAGGAATTCATCAACTCCAGACCTGTCTTACAAAAAATGCTAAAGGGAGTTCTCCAGACTGAAAGAAATGGATGCTAATGTGAAATAAGAAAACATTTTGGCTGGGCATGGTGGCTCATGCCTGTAATCCTAGTACTCTGGGAGGCCTAGGCAGGAAGATTGCTTGAGGTCAGGAGTTCAAGGACAGCCTGAGCAAGAACGAGACCCCATCTCTACAAAAAATAGAAAAATTAGCCGGGTGTGATGGCACATGCCTACAGTCCCAGCTACTTGAGAAGCTGAGGCAGGAGGATTGCTTGAGCCCAGGAGTTTGAGGTTGCAGTGAGCTATGATGATGCCACTGCACTCTAGCCTGAGTGACAGAGCAAGTCCTTGTCTCAAAACAAAGAAGTATTTTTATAATAACACTGAGATGTTATTTATAACATGCTATGTGTTCATCCTTATTTTCAAATGAATCAATAAATATTTTTAAAAATTATGCTTCAATTTCCAATATAGTAAATACCAATAGTTCTAATTCATGTAAACAAAAACACTCTGGAGTCATCAATAAGTCCTAGAGGCCTCCGGTTTGGAGGCCAAAAACCTAAGAACTACTGCTTTCAAACAAAACTGTTTTTCCTTGAAAAACAAAAGTGCATGCACAGTTATATTTCTGTCATGACTGTTCCTAGTATATTCTCATTACTCGTATCAATTATAACTTTCTTTTCTTTTCTTTTTTTTGTTTTTTGCCCTTTCCCCTCTCCCCCGTCCAGTCAGAGCCTCAAGCCTGACAATCCCCCAGACGGTGCACATCACACTCATTATGTATGTATGTTCCCATCCCCTCCTCCCCGCTCCCGTCTGCCCGACACCCGATAAATGATGTTCCTTTGTGTCTACTTAGGTGTTGATCAGCTAATACCAATCGGCTGGTGAGTACATGTGGTGCCTGTCCATCCATTCTTGGGATACTTCACTTAGTAGAACGGGTTTCAGCTCCATCCAGGAAAATACAAGAGGTGCTATTATCACCATTGTGAAACTTCAGCATTTTAGTTAAACATTAAAGGAAAAGGTAAATTGTGCAGGCTGGAAGACCTGGGGTCACCTGGGTAACAAAAATAAATTTAAAAGTAAGGGTATATGTGTGGATGTATTCTTAGCAGTGTTTTTTTACACTAACAAATACTGGGAGGCAGTTTGGATGGATGTCCGGCAGTGAGAGAGTGATTAAGTACATTTTAATGCTTTTTATTCCTTTTTTTTTTTTTTTTTTTTAGCGACAGGGTCTCACTCTGCTGCCCAGACTGGAATGCAGTGGCGCAATCACAGCTCACTGCAGCCTTGAACTCCTGGCCTCAAGCCATCCTCCCGCCTCAGCTTCCTGTGTAGCTGGGATCTGGGACTACGGGCGCATGTCACTATGCCTGGCTAATTAAAAACATTTTTTTTTTACAGATGGGCTCTTGCTCTGTTGCCCAGGCGGGTCTCACACTTCTGGACTCAAGTGATCCTCCTGCCTTGGACTCCCAAAGTGCTGGGGTTACAGGTGTGAGCCACCGTGCCTGGCCTGACGCTTCTTTTAAATGCAGTCATTAGAAATGATGACA
Organism: Lepilemur ruficaudatus; assembly: GCA_963574885.1. Lineage (NCBI taxonomy): Eukaryota > Metazoa > Chordata > Mammalia > Primates > Lepilemuridae > Lepilemur > Lepilemur ruficaudatus. Next base: position 3,079 of record CAUYRT010062901.1, on the reverse strand, counting down.
AGGGCATATATTCTGTTGAATGACAGAAGTAGGTTTCAAAACAGTATACACGGTGGGATCCCAGTTTTACAGAGGTACAGTGTATGTATATATGTGTGCAAGGAGAGATAACTAAACCACATTAGCCAATATATTTGACATGGTGGCCCCTGAGTGGTGGAATTATAGTAACTAATTTTTCTCCCTTGTACCTCCTGTATTTTCTAAGTTTTTTTTTTACAGTAAATATTTATTACTTTTATGATTAAAGAAAGTAAAAAATATTTAAAAGATAAATCATTTATGTATGACTTAGATGTCACTTCTTATCATTTATATGTTTTATTAGGAAAACATTTTGAAGATAGAAGATAAAGTCATCTTTATGTGAGCATGTAGCCTAACTACAGTGGAATTTTAGGATAACACAGCCTTCTGAGTCCTTGAATCCACTTATAGGTCAAACGACTTGCATGATGAGAAGGGCCCCTAAGGACTTAGAAGAGTAATCATCTTTGTACGGGGGTTCAAAGTATGCCTACCTCTTCAACCGTCCAGTATTTATATTTCTGATAATATTCTGGTACTTCACCCTGAAATAATTTTTGTGTACGGTGTCAGGTAGAGGCCAAGTATAGTTTTCTTCCTACTCTGATATGTTTGAGGAAGTCAATAGAAATGATTTCTATTTCTTTGCCTTCCCAACAATTCCTTGCCAAAGCAGGACATAAGTTGAAAGCTAGCTCCTAGAGAACTAACCACTTATAAACCTGTGATCCTCCAACCCCTGATTCCTGCCAATACAGAGCAGTGCAATTCATCATTTTCCATTACTGAGTGACTTGGCTTCTCTTAGGGGACTTGGTACTCTGCTGCCTGTGAAACATTTTCACAAAGCCAGATCTTAAAAATGAAAGTTCTTAAACCCCAGAAGATATAACACAGTGACCTGCATAGGGAAGCTGTCTTACTCTGCTTCGTACAGCTATACCACAGAGTGGGTAATTTATAAGGAACAGAAGTTTATTGGCTCACAGTTCTGAAGTCTAGGCAGTCCAATATCGAGGTGCCAGCATCTGGCGAGGGCCTTCTTGCTGAGTCATAACATGGCAGAAGGCATCATAAGGAAGGGCAAAGAGAAGGGGGCAGGGGACAAGCCCACTCCCACAATAATTGACCCCCTTCCATGATAATGGCATTAGTCCATTCATGAGGGGCAGAGCCCTCATGACCTAAATCCCTCTTAAAGGTTTCACCTCTTGATATTGTTACAATGGCAATTAAATTTCAACATGCGTTTTGGTGGGGACAAATATTCAAGCCATAGTAGAAACTATACTCATCTTGTCTAACAGATTTGTTTCAACTAATGGAAGAAGAGTCACTTCAAGTTCCCTGGGCTGGTTGATACCTTTGCCCACTCAGAGTAATAAACTGGGAGTCTTTGGATAATTCAGTTAATTATTTGGTTTTTCTAGTCCCACATCAACAAAATAGAGATCATGATAATGCCCTTATCCACCTCAGTGGTACAGACTGTGCTCAGAAATATGTTTTCTAGCCTCCTTTGTTGTTAAGTTGCAACCACATAGGTGAGTTATCAAAATGTGAGTGAAAGTGATCTGTTGGCTGGGTGCAGTGGGGAGGCCGAGGCAGGAGGATGGCTTGAGGCCAGGAGTTTGAGACCAGCCTGAGTGAGACCCCGTCTGTACTAAAAATAGAAAAATTAGCCAGGCGTGGTGGCCTGTGCCTGTAGTCCCAGCTACTCGGGAGGCTGAGGCAGAAGGATCACTGGAGCCCAGGAGTTTGAGGTTGCAGTGAGCTATGATGATGCCACTGCACTCTAGCTGGGGCAACAGAGAGAGACCTTGTCTCAAAAAAAAAAAAAAAAGTGTTGTGTTACTTCTGTAAGAGCAGATGTAAGTTCCCTATAGCCTCTTTCTTATATTCATGAAGCAGGAAGCAAACTTCAAGATGGCTAAGTTGCAAAATGAAAGCAACCCAGATCCCTTAGTCACTAAGTGGAGATCTGTCTGATCCATGTAAAGTAAGTGAGAAATAAACCTTTGTTGTGCTAAGCCACTGACATTTCAGGGTTTATTTACTACTGCTGCCTAGCCTTGTCTCACCAAGACTACTTTATTGTGTCATTTAAATCAGTTACATCCAAGTAACATTTATTAAGCAGCCTGTCGATAGAATGAGACCCTATCTCAAAAAATAAATAAACAAATAAATACACAACCAAGCAAGCAATTTGGCGATATGTAGCAAAAGCTTTAAAATGTTTGTGTACTTTTTGAGCCAGTAATTTCACTTCAGGGTATTTATCCCCCTTCGGATATGTATTAAGAAGATTATCAGCATGTTATCATATGTCAGACCATGAGCTGGGTGCTGAAAACCCAAACCAGATGAATAGTGATGGCCCTTATTTTACTTTTTTATTTTTATTTCTTTCTTTAATTTCTTTATTTAAATTGACAAGTGATGGCCCATATTTTAAAATAACTCATAGTCCAGGTGGGGAGACAGAAGTGCATGTGAAAATATGAAAGAGTTTTGAAAAGTGGAAGGTTCCTATCACCATTCACATTACTCGTCTTTTGTGACGATCAATGCAAATTTTAAATTACATTGTAATGAACTAACATTACTCAAAATCCAAAAGGTACAAAAAGGGTATAAAGTGAAATTTTTTCCTCTGTCCACTGTGCCTGGCTACTAAGTTTTTCTCCCTGGAAGTAATTAACACTGCCAGTCTCTTGCATATTCTTCCGCAAATATACTATGCAAATATGAGTATAAGCAAATATATTTTCTTTTTTAATACAACAATGACATACTACATATTTCCATGTATTTTACGCTACTAAGAGACTCATTCACATGATTCTTCAATTGTTTTTTTTCACTTAGCAATATAATTTGCAGATCACTTCATATCACTTAATAAGGTTTTTTTTTTTTGAGACAGAGTCTCACTCTGTTGCCCGGGCTAGAGTGAGTGCCGTGGCGTCAGCCTAGCTCACAGCAACCTCAAACTCCTGGGCTCAAGCAATCCTTCTGCCTCAGCCTCCCAAGTGGCTGGGACTACAGG